>KV908789.1:12327-27327 GCA_002005505.1 Botryococcus braunii
CATGACGTCCGAAACCTGACAAGGGTGAGCAGTCAGCACCCACGCACCCGAGGTAGACGACACCCTACCTCGACGAGTCTGTCCAGGGTGAGCGGTCATCACCGCACCACCCGAGTACCTTCTACCCGCTTACGTCCTATTCATCCGAGTGCGCTCTAGTACTGGATACCCCAGGGTACACTCTAAGGGCCAAGCTTAGAGCTTCCAAGGTGGCCCAAGGACGCACCGAGGGGCCGACCCGACCTGCCAGAGCACTAAGCGCGCCTAGCGCGCTTCCGCTGCTTCTCAGCATTTTTACCACGTCCTTTACGTTTCTTGTCCACCTTTTCTTTTTGTTCCGGCCTGTGCTCCGTGGTTAAATCCCAGTACCGCTGTAACGCCTCCCTGGCGTGTTCTAAGTTATCCTCTGGCTCCCAAGCATTATGAATATCCTGATACCCGGTCCACTTAACAAGATATTCTCGCGCAGTTCTTCGACCTCGTAACTTTCGTTCCCTATGAGCTAGCACAGCCTCGACCTCATACTCCTCTTCTCCATCAATAATCTCAGGTAGAGGAGGAGGTTGTACCGTCCCACCTTCCTTATAAGGCTTAAGCATAGAAACATGGAAGACATCATGAACCCTCAGAGTTTTTGGAAGCCTAATTCTGAAAGCTACCAATGATACCTCCTGGACGATGGGAAAAGGCCCAATAAACCGAAGTAAGAGTTTTCTTGTCCGAGTATGCTTGAATTTCAGATTCTTTGTTGAGAGGAGGACAGGTTGGCCTATTTTTAAAATAGGAGCATCTTTTCTCCTCGCGTCCGCATATGCCTTCATGCGGTCCTGCGCAGCTTTGAGACATGTCCGCGCTCTTTCTAGATCCCATCTCATCCTTCGTACAAACTCTGCTGCTGCTGGTACATACTCACGTATAGAAGATGTCACACCTTCATAGACTTCCTGGAAGGGAATCGTGGGATCCTGACCGAAGGTCAATCTAAAGGAGTAGTGTTGATTGATTGCTGAAAAGTGTTGTTGTAAGAAAATTCAGCCTCACACAAATGTTTATCCCAGTCGTTGTGTCTTCCAGTGACGTAATGACGCAAATAATCCTCCAAGATCCTATTAATTCGTTCCGTTTGACCGTCGGTCTGCGGATGAAACGCTGTAGATAGCGCAGAGCGACAACCGGTCAACCGAAAGAGCTCTTGACAGAAGCGACCCACCCACCTAGGATCTCTGTCTGATACAATGTGAGTGGGAAACCCATGCAAGGTGAAAACCGGGTCCGTAACAGTTGGGCTATCACTTCTGCACTTGCGTCAGTGGTCGTCGGAGCGAAGTGCGCATACTTTGACAACCTATCAACAGCAACCCAGATAGCGTCATATCCTTCCTTAGTTCTTGGCAGTCCAGTGATTAGGTCCATAGACATTGATTGCCACTTTCTGTCAGGTATTTCTAGAGGGTGTAGTAACCCTACAGGTAAGTGTGCTGGGGCTTTGACACGCTGACACGAGTCACATTGGGCCACAAAGTCAGCCACATCTGAGGCCATCCCTGGCCACCACCAGGAACGTTGAACTAATCCGAGGGTCCTGTCCCTGCCTGGATGACCAACTATAGGTGGTCCATGCAAGTTTTCCAGGATTTCTCTACGAAGGTTACGTTCGACATCGTCAGAACTCATATGGTGGGAGGGAACGTAAATGCGCGCACCGCGCTTCCACAAGCCACTATGGAAGCTTAACTTGCGGCGATTTTGTTTACGATGGAGCCAATCATCTATCTCATATGCCTCACTTAAAACCCTTCCCCATCCCCTCAACCCGTCCATCGGCGTGGGTAGGGTGGTGGAGTCTGCAGCCTCCCCAACCCCCATCGCTCCTACTCCGACAGGGGGAGAGTGCTCCCCCAGGGGCCCTGCCCTAGCCTGAACCGACGCCTGAACCCCAGCCTGGGCCCGAGCTAGGGCTCGGACGTGGGCCCCGGCTAAGTGAGGACTCCTAGACAATGGGTCAGCAGGGTTAGTGGATCCTGGTGCATATTCCCATTGGATGTCGAATAACTGTAGAAACTCCGCCCAGCGCGCCCGTCTGGGTGAGAGTAGGGTTTGGGTTTGCAAAAAACTATTCGCGCGATGGTCCGTAACAACTGTGAAAGTTTGCCCTAATAAGTAACACCTCCACTCCTTGAGGGCATACAACACACCTGAAAGCTCTTTCTCAGTTGTGGAATAATTGCGTTCGGCATTACTAAGCTTTTTACTGAAGTATGCTACAGGTCTACCTTCTTGCAATAGTACTGCACCCACCCCATAGTCACTGGCATCTGAGATCACTTTGAAAGGCTTGCTACTGTCTGGGAGTGCTAGTACAGGAGCATTGGACAAAGTTTCTTTTAAACTTTGAAACGCGTGCTCTTCAGCTTCTCCCCACGTCCAAGGAACTTTGCCAGTGAGCCGGGTTAAGGGGGCCGCAAGCGTACTGTAACCCGGGACGAACTTGCGGAAGTAGTTGGCTAGTCCCAAGAATTGTCGTACGTGCGTGCTCCCCGTGGGTGTTGGCCAGTCCACAATAGTCCGAACTTTGGCAGGGTCAACTTTGATGCCGTCGCGCCCCACGACATGTCCCAAATAACGCAACTCGTCAGCAAAAAACTCACACTTGGATAATTTTGCATAAAGTTTTTCCTCTCTCAGCCGAGTAAGGATGCGAGTTAAGTGCCCTAAGTGCTGTTCCCTGGACTTGCTGTATACCAACAAATCATCTAGGTAAACCACAACAAAACCCTCTCGAATAAGATCATGAAACACACTGTTCATCAGTCTCTGAAACGTGGAGGGAGCATTCGTGAGACCAAAAGGAAGCACCAAAAATTCAAATGAACCTAAGGGTGTTCTAAAAGCGGTTTTGGGAACATCGGATTCATGTAATCGCACTTGATGGTAACCTGACAAGAGATCAAAAGAGGTAAAGAACTTTGCACCCTGCAGCTTGTCCAGAAGATCGTCTATCCGTGGCAACGGATATTTGTCCTTCCTTGTTAAGTTATTAACTGCCCTGTAATCTATAACCATTCGGAATGTTCCGTCTTTCTTTCTCACAAACAATATGGGGCTACCATACGGTGATGCACTCGGCCTGATGAAACCCTGTGCTAGTAATTCCTCAACCTGCCTCCGACACTCCGCCACTTCTGGTTCAGCCAACCTATAAGTGGGGCGACAGGGCGGCGTATGGCCGGGTGTCATAGGTATAGTGTGCAAGATGCCCCTGTCTGGAGGTAAATCTGGCAATTTCTCTGGAAAAACATCCAAAAACTCTAACAACAATTGCTTCAAGTCCTGTGGCTTGTCTTTCATACCCTCAATAACACGCCGGGAGTTTTCGTTTAAATTTAGGCCGGTGGCTCCGCTGTCTTCGTCCCAAGGATTATCCCCCTCTGTAGTTGCCACTGCAACCCTATGGAGATAGTGTGTTGCACAAACTGAGTCCTGTCCACTCCTTGCCTCTCGCACAACCCCCCAAAACCCTGGACAACCCTTTCGCATAGCCCGCCTAGCTTGACCCTCACTTATAACATTCACTTTTTGCGCCGGTAAGGTACCTCTTTCACGAGGGGGCAGCGGGTTGAGGAGTGTAATGTAGTGTGAGGAATGAGGCGGTTTAATATGAACTGCGCCATGATTGTAGTCAATTAACGCTTTTCTTTCTTTCAGAAAATCCTCACCAAGGATTAAGTCCACCCCATCCAACAGAGTTTCGCAGACAATGAAATCCCTCTGTTCAACATATGTTTGAGATAAGTGCACCCTGAGCTTAGCTGTCCCCGCCGAGCGCATGGTCTGTCCATCTGCAAGCTGGACATCCACACACTTCTTTGACAGCCTCACTCCGAGAGTAGCTAGGAAGTCTTGTCTGACGAACGAGTGCGTCGCCCCGGTATCGACTAAAGCGACGCCCTTCACACCAGTACAGTTAACATGAAAAAGCATTGCTAAATGCCTATTTGAAAAAGCTTGAGCAAAAGATACGCTAAATTTGGGTCCGGCATGGTAAACTACATAGGAGTAGGGGACATCAGGTCCCTTGGTACCTTGCAGGATAACTCTCATGCCTTTTAGCCATGGGTACACTGCCTTGGATTTCGCCACTTTACTACCCATTAGAAAACAAGCACTTAAATGTTTATTTGCTTGTTGCTCACGAGCGAAAGTGGATAAGGTGTCCTCAGCTTTACCTATAGGTACTGCAACAAATGTCGGTTTAGATCTTCCATCGGGTAGGGTATTGTCAAAGGGGCCTCTAGAAAAAGAACAATGCAAAAACTCAGAACAACGTTGCTCGATAGAAGAATGAAAAGATTCCCAAGGAACAAAAGTGTGGAGGTTTCCTTCTCTAACTCCACTCATGGCCTACCGCGTCCCCTTGCCCGGCCCCGTCCACCGCCCCGTCCTCTGATTCTCCTCCCCCGTCCGGCCCCACCATGTGCTGTCCACCCTTGCATAGGGGCTGCTCCCACACCGAGGGACCTAAAGTTGTTGTGGCCCCCTCCTACCCGTCGCCGCAGCAAATCACCAGCCAGACCTGGAATTGGTGGAGCAGGCTGGTTTACCTCCTGTCTGGCCTTCACAATGTGTTGCAAGATGTCCCACTGTTGTTGATTAAGATAGGCGTTAGGGTCCTCTCTAAGTTTTTTGAGTGGGCAAAACCAAGATTCATGGCCAGGGGTATTGCACGCGTAACAGCTTCTGTTGAGGGGAAAGGCAACTCTAGTGTCCCTCCGATACTCGGGAGGTAAACCATCCCTGCGGGGATAAGGAGTCGCGCCATGGATCGCGGCGACCGTGGCGAGCGGCGCAGGGTAACCATGGGCCATCTGGATTGGCGCTGCCACCATCGGTGCAGATGCCATCATCCCAAATTCATGACTGTAGTAGGGGATTGTCCAGTCCTGACCGACGCCAGCAACGTGCGGTGCTGGGCCAACGGTGGCGGTTGCAATGCTTGAGTTAGGGCCCCCGGGGCCGGTTCTCAGTCTCTTTGCCTGTAAGGGCCCGCCCACCGCGGCATCGTACCGTGTGAGTAAACTTATCAAGGCATCCAAATCATCAAAACCTTTGCCTGTTGTAGGGTTAATTGCTGAATATTTCTTTAAATCCTCACGTAGGCCTTTACGAAACCTATGGATTTTCTCCCCCATAGAAAGGTCCCCACTGACTTCTACCTCAGCTAGCAAGGTTGTAAATCGTTCAACATACTTCTCAACTGATTCGTTGCCCTGATATACGGAATCAAGTTTATCCCTTGCCTTTGCAACCTTATCAGTGTTATCATAGACAGAAGACAACAGATCCCCAAAGAGAGCTAAATCCACGACAGCACCTGGATTTTGCCTCATGTAAGATGCTTTTTTGGTTAACCACACCTTTTTCACGCTCTTTCCTAAACAGCGCACTGCGTAATCAACCCTGAGGTTCGCGGGCACACCGGTGAGTTCACAATATGACCGCACATCGTCTAGGAATTGTTCGAGATCGTCCCTGCGTCCCTCGAATTTTTGTGGGAGAGAGACGAGACACCAGTCAGGTTAGAGCATTCAGCGGAATCTGTTACAAGCCGGTCAGCACCGGGACTTCCTTCGACGCCAAGACGCGTGCCACTTTCCAGAACCTTCATTTCAGGACCCGGCAGCTTCCTGCCCAAAATCCTACACATTTCAGGACCTGGCAGCTTCCTGCCGTTACAACTTCCCCCTCCCCTACATGGGAGCGTCCTCGCTCACATCAGAGCAGTCATCACGAGCAAGACTCCATAAGGTAAGAGTTCCACAAGCAGTGTACATGCCGTCTACACTCGAGCAACAATATTGTTTTTACACACATAGCTTAGGCGACAAATTTGTTGAGCCTCCAATGGTGAGGTACGCCAGGGTACGTCAGTGAGCTTTGTTCATCATCATTCATTGCTTGAAATTGTCATGGCGGGCTTCAAAGTGGATCGATGATCTACACTTAACATCATGCGCGCGCTATACAGCTCACCGTACTGAACTTGCCACTTGTATCCCACGGTAAATGCATTCGAACTGTCGGGATTCTTGCCTGTGGGTTCGCGGGGTTTTGAGCCGCGACTTCAGCGTTTTCTGCCTGTTGTCGTAACTCAGCCAGTTCGGCAGCCATTGCCGCTTCACGCCCCTCGGCCTCGGCCAAAGCAGCCTGCAGCTCTTCAACTTGTCGTCTAGCCATTTCTGAGCTGTCAGTCCTGGCGAGGCTCGGTGACACAGGAAATCGAGAAAGTCCGGGTGGGGGCCCTAAACTCGGTGACCCGAGTCGTAGGCCCCTAAAAGCGCCACACACACCACAACTAACCCAATCCAAATATATAGAATTCTCTGAGAAACTTCTTTGGGAACCTTTTTCAACGAGAGGAGCTCAAAATTTGGCCCCTCTCGCCGATACCAGTGATACAGTAGAAACGGCCAAAGGATGCGGGAACAATGGTTACAACTTGTTTGGGCTCCACCTCAGTACCCGTCCAGTCCGGCCCGGTCCTTCCTCTGCCAAAGCCTTATTCTATCCTGTTCTAAGTGTCCCTGTCTCCATCGCCAATGCGCCTTGTCAAGTAAGGGGTCACTCCCTTGGCGCGTGAAGCAGCCACTTCTTGGCGTGGGGGACCATAACTCACGAAGGGACCTTTATGGAGGTCCAAATCCTTGTGGTCCGGTCATTTTCCTATAACACGCGACTACTCCTGTTACACAAGTGGTGAGAGTTAGGGATAAAGGGCTTATTTCCTTAAGCTGCATCCCTAAGATTGATGCACTGGTAGAGAAATTTGGGCTGGATCTGGAGTCATTGGGGCCTGATACCCCAATGACCAAAGACTTTGTGGCCACTCAGAGGCCTATGTGTAAAGACAACAGTGACAGTATTGGTGCTGGGAGCGTGTTGCCTCCTGGCCACCTATATTGTGAGCTGGTGGGGTCACTGTTGTACATCGCAAATACCACTAGGCCCGATATAGCACAGGCAGTGGGGGTACTCTCGCGCTATAGAATAAATCCCACTACAGCACACTGGAATGAAGCCATTCGGGTGCTGAAGTATTTAAAGGGAACGAGAGAACTGGTCCTAGTCCTGGAAGGGAAGGATACAGAATTGGCCAATTCTGTATCCTCCATGGAGGGGTTCGTAGATGCAGATTATGGAGGAGATCAGGATCATCGGTTCTCCACTACAGGTTACGTCATCCGAGTATATGGGGGAGCTGTAGTTTGGGGAAGCAAGAAGCAGTCAGCAGTAGCCACTTCTACTGTAGAAGCTAAGTTTATGGCAGCAAGCGCAGCTGTCAAGGAGGCAAATTGGGTGAAAGGCTTCTTGGAGGAAATTGGAGTTTCTCCGTGGATAGTTAAGATTCATTGTGATAACCAGGGGTGCATTAACCACCTCAGAAATCCAGTGTGTTCTAAACACACCAAGCACATTGCAATTAGCTTCCATTTTGCTCGGGAAGCTATTGCACTGGGGCAAGTTGATGTGAGATATGTCCCATCAGCCAGAAATGTGGCTGACATCTTCACTAAGCCTCTGACTAAACACGTATTTCAAGGATACCGTGAATCGCTAGGCCTGGCCAAGTTTTTGTTAGGAAAAGGCAAGGGGAAGTGTTATATTTTGGAAGAGAGAGACATGTGCCTTTCCCTTAGGAGAGTAATAGTGGCCAGACCAGCTTAGATCAACAGGCGGGAACAATCAGTAGAATGAGTAATAGGTGGCAGAACCTAGAAGTTCTGCCAGGACCAATCTAGACTGATTCCACTTAGATTAGAGAGAATGAGGTAATCTGACACGGTTTTGCTAGAAAGGATATATGTCGCCGGCTCGAAGGGACGAGGCACTTGATTGGGACTATAATGGCACTTCGGGTGTTTGTCTGTCAACAGTTGCCAGTCAAGTCATCACACACAGTCGTCACTGCTTGTTTATCGACACACAACAAGAGTGTCGCCAAACTAAACACCCTCGTGCCGGGTCATACAGGTAAACTGATGTTGCAAAACTGAATGCACATGAACAATGGATTAGGAAGAGGTCTAGATAATGTTTATTAAGATAGTGCTAATGTTTTAACTTATCGGACACGGGTAATACAGACTATCGGTAGTTACGTAGATGGAGTAGTTTGAATTAATGAGTGATGAGAGAAAGCAGCAAGCATTGTAAAGACTTGATTGGGACTATAAAGGCACTTCGGGTGTTTGTCTTTTAAGAGTTGCCAGTCAAGTCATCACACACAGTCGTCACTGCTTGTTTATCGACACACAACAAGAGCGTCGCAAAACTAAACACCGGTGTTTAGGGTACCCTCGTGCCGGGTCATACAGGAAACGCCAAGCTCAGAAGTTTACGGGTATTCATTTCGGATTTAGGTCCTAAGGGCAAAATTGTGGATTCCGGTGACTTTATTCCAAGCAACGGTTGAAACCGACTGTTTGCAGTAACTTTGCTACTCGGTATGTGCCATGCAGTTGGGAACAAGGAACTCTGACTTTTAGCCGTCCCCTGATCGATGTGTTGGCAGTGTTTTAGCCGCCCTTGATCATGTGAGAGCATGGGTTAAAACGGCTTAGGAACCTGTACGTATAACTGTTGTATTGGATGAGTTATTTATGCCTTTCCCTCAGTGGAGTAATAGTGGCTTTTCCGTCAGTGACAATAATAAATGACTAATATGGGCGAAACTGCAAAGACTTCGCAGTTAGGAACAATTCGAATGTAGATAGAGATAACGCAAGTTACAGACACGTTTAGTGCAGGAAGGTAGTGGTGCTAGCACGGAGTGGCAAGGCACTTGTTTGGGACTACACAAGCACTCCGGGTGTTTCCTTAAAGTTGCCCAATCAGTCCTTGATTGTTCATGTTCTTGACTCTACTCTTCGTCACACAGTAGAGCGAACTTTGACTCACACCCTCCGTGCCGCCACTGCACAGGTAACGTGATTGTGAATAGAATGGGAGATTTGAGGTTTTGTTGACCTTAGTATTTCATGTTATGTGTATGTGCTTGGCTATCTTATCATCGGACAATGAGATTGATCCTTTCTGAGTACGTACCAGTTAGGGTAGTTTGAATTCCGTTGTTAAGAGAGAGCAAGTGAGCAATTGTAATAGACTTGTTTGGGACTACACAAGCACTCCGGGTGTTTCCTTAAAGTTGCCCAATCAGTCCTTGATTGTTCATGTTCTTGACTCTACTCTTCGTCACACAGTAGAGCGAACTTTGACTCACACCCTCCGTGCCGCCACTGCACAGGAATACGCCAAGCCCATAACCTAACAGGTTATGGGCCCACCACTCTCCCGTTGAGTGTGGGTGGCTCTGAAGACGGAGGAAGACAACCGTGAATGGCTAAGAAACGCCGCACGAAGCAGACGGCAAGAAAAAACTACCTGTGTCAACGTTCCTGCGCACCTAAGGACTGGACCTCCCTCGTACAACGATCGAATCAAGGCTGGGAGACCTCGAGGACGAGCGAGCACTCATCATCAAAAACTACGTTCTTCATCTGTACGCTGGACGCCCGCTTCCTCTGCCATCGTGGTTTGCGGAAAGATTTCCTGTGTATCCAGCTTATAAGTTCACCCCGTGGAAGATTTCGTTTGTGAATCTTGAGCCTGGGTTCATCACGAAGGCTAAGTTCCTGAAGTATTGGCGTACCATTGTTTGGCTGAACAGAGAGCAGGAAACAGCCGAAATTGCAGCGTACAACTCAGTGGAGTTAGCATTGTCCACTATCCCGGTAGCTGTTTTCAAAGACACCCTGTCTCTGAGTGTTCGATGTGAAGCTGAGTGGGAGACGGAGTCAGACAGTGATTAGTCCGGTGGTTGAGATGACTGTCTGAATGTTTCCTTGATAATCGTATAGAGTGCAGACAATGACATCGAAGAAGAAGGGGCAGTCAACGAGTGGGGCGTCAACCTCAAGCAGCGAGACCACCACCTCTACACCTGTTCGAGAACCCTGCACCCCAAGTACATCAAGGGGGGAAGGTGATGTATTGCCAAAAGTTATTCCCACTCAGGTTAAAGTACACATCAAACTGAGGGACAAGGGACATAATATTCTGATCTGGAAGAGTGCTTATTTGGCAGCCAATGAGGCAAAGGGGTCCCTTCCTGCAGTGCTGGAGGCCATGCCTGGCACGTTGCATGATGCAGCAGCTCTGTTACTGTTGTATGAATCTGTGCCTGAGGAGTGGCAGGGAGAACTGGCAGAACTGGGATCTGCATATGATGCATATGAGTACATATGCAGGAAATTCATTGGTGGACATAATCTTCAGGCAAACATGGACTGGTTGCAAGAAATGGGTCAAGGGATGAGACATGATGAAACAATTTCCCATTACGTGAATCGCATGCTCAATCTCAAAGCCTGCCTCCACAGAAATAATCATCATCTGATGGATGGCTTTGTAGCGACCCAAATAGTGCAGGGTCTCCCTGAGGCAGCTAAGGAGCCTGGCAGCCTGTCCACAGCCGTCGCATCTCCACTCAACAAACTGGCTGAATTACTACGTACCACTGCAGCGGCCCTGGGCTTTGATGAGACAGCTCCCCGCCAGCCCAGAGTCCTGGCCATCACCCCAAGCACTAGTGGAGCCAGCAACCCTCCAGCAGCAAGTGCAGCAACTGCTCAGCAGTCTTCAAGTGCATCTGATCCCAAGGGAGTTTGCAACTACTGCAATAAAAAGGGTCATTATTGGAGAGACTGCAGGAAGAGGCGCAGGGACGAGGAGACCCAGAGGAACGTGGTGGCAGCAGTCCAGCAACTGCAAGGCATGTGGCCTCAGGGCCAGCCACCTCTGGGTGGACACCATCCTCCAGTAGCCCAACTGGCCCATCATGGTGCAGATGCCTTCCCTGCTTGGTTCCAGCCTCCTGCTCCACCTCCACCTCCTCCTGAAGGTATGCTGTACACAATATCCCACAATGTCCTGGACAGTACGATCAGTAAACCCTTACAGCACTCCTGGCTGGTTGACAGTGGGGCATCGGTCCACCTAGTAAACGACGTGGCATTGCTGCATAATCCTATCATCCATGCCAAACCAATTCCCCTGCACTTGGCTACCTCTGATGCCACTGGTTGTATTATTGCATCTGGGTCAGTCTGTATTTTGAGCCCGCAACGCATTCCCTTCTGGATCCATCATGTGCAGTGTGTCCCCTCAGCTACCACCAACATCCTGTCAGTATCTGCTGCCCTTAGGGATGGTGCAGTATTCCAAACAGACAATGTGGGTTCCTTTTCGTATGTCAGTGGACCAAACCACTGGAGAGCTCAGGTCACTGCAGAGATGGGACTGTACTACATTCATAGTGTAGTTGCAGTGAGAGGGACCAGCACATCAAAGCATGCAGCCAGTGCAACCAAACAGTCAAAATCCAGTATCTTGTCGCACAGCTGTGCCAAACGTTACTTATGGCATAGCAGAATGGGACACCCTGGAGAAACGTGGATGCAGCGTCTTGCTAAGGAGAACCTGGTGACTGGGATTGACACCTCCCTCTCTCCCTGCACTGATTGCCCGGTACACTGTGAAGCATGTATTGAAGGAAAGACTGCCAGACCCTCTTTCGGAACCAGTACCAGACCTGCCTTGGAACCTCTGGACCGAGTACACATAGACACTGTGGGTCCCATTACACCCGCAGCCATTACTGGTGAACGTTTGTGGGTTACTGCACTGGATGAAGCCTCTCAGTGGAAAGCAGTTATCCCAGTAAAGTCCAAAGACACCATCAGTGCAGCTGTCAGGGACTTACTTGTTTACTGGCAGACGCAACGAAAAACCACTGTGAAGTGTGTCAGATGTGACAGAGGAACTGAATTTATTAATGCTCGGTTCAAGGAGTTCTGTGCCTCCCAGGGGACTAAGCTGGAGACCTCTGCCCCCTACACCCCACAGCAGAATGGAGTGGCTGAACGAGCCAACCGAACCCTGAAGGAAAGAACCCGGACTATCCTGGCCTTTGCTGCCGCCAGTCCCACCCTCTGGAAAGAAGCCCTGGAGACAGCATGCACCCTGCTCAACATGGGCCCAAGTACAGGCAGGGACCTTACCCCCTTTGAATTATTCTGGGGATATAAGCCTGATGTCTCACTTCTGCGCACATGGGGCTGCCTTGCATATGTGCATATCCCAGATGTCCAGAGGTTAGTCTTTGCACCAAAAACTGTGCCAGGAATGCTCACCGGTTATTCAGCCTCCTCCAAAGCCTATTTTAGATACATGGGTGGGGGTACATGGCGAGAAAGCAGAGATGTCATCTTTGTGGAGCACCTCAGAGGGGCCTCTCGTATTGGTCTCAGTGTGACTCCCGCTCCGTCTGAGGAATTTCTGTGCCCTGTTCCCTCTGGAACCAGCACTTCCAAACAGCACCCAGAGCCAGTTACTGTATCCTGTGAAGACGACAGTGAGGCAGAGATCCAGGACTCGTCCGTTGAGACATTGCACCCTCACATTTCCCAGAAAGACGCAGACTCAGAATGTCCAGGACCCTCTGGGAAGGCTGAGCCCAAGCCTGACCCCCAGAGATCCACTGCTCCCGCGGAGATCCGAAGGACCATCGAAGCAACTCTGGACCTGGCCCGCGGCGCTCATTCGGACTCGGGCCTACAGCAACAAATGATGCGAGCTCAAGAGACTCTCAGGCCAACCAGCCTGGAGAATTCCAATTTGGCTGCTGATGGGCTGACAAGAGCTCAGAGGCATGAGCAACGAACACTTGCAAGAGAACTCCTGCTGTCACAGGAGATGGGAGAGAGCAGAGACAAAGTGGGGCTAACAGAAAGTGAAACACAGTCACCGGGACCAGGGGAAGTGCAGGTAGATGGGTGCCAGTCTGAGAGCTCTGATTTTCATGTTAGTGATGAGAGGGGGGCAGCCACAATCATGACTGCAAATGGTCCCAGGGAGCTGAGTTGCACGGGTGGGTCCTGTCCAGTGAATGAGCTTCATGTCAGCGGTGAGACTTGTGTGGAAACGTCTGTCTCTCCCCATCAGTGGCGTGGACTGGTAGGGGAAGGTGGTGACAGCCACAGTCCTGAGAAGAGACATTCCACTCTCTCGGAAACAGCCAGAAATGTCTGTGAGAGCAGTACTGGGTCTGCATCCCAGTACTTGTGTGAGAGCCGAGAAGAGGAGGTGAATCAGGTGCACAGACAGTGTGTGGTACCACCAAATTACAAGTGCAGCCTGAGAGGTACCTGTGTATGGGAGAAGGATGTCAGGGATGAGAGGTCACAGACTCTTGTGACACAACGTGGAAGTCAGAGACACACAAGTCAAGAAAGGGAGGGGAAGCAAAGGGGCGACCAGAGCCTACCTCCCCCTGCCTGTGAGAGCCCTCAAGAGCCTGAGCTTGAGAGGATGTGTAAGCGTGTGGATGTTGAGGTGAACCGGAAGCTCAGACAATGTGAGAAACATCCTGACTATGGATGCTTCCCGGGAGGTACCTGTGTCTGGGAGGAAGATGTGAGCGTGCAAGACAACAAGTTGAGCAGTGCGAAGTGTGAATCCAAGAGAGAGAGAAGCATGAGAGAAAGCTCTGATACCACTGAGAGAAAAGCTAGCTGTAGTGCGGCGAGTGTCAGTGGAAGAGTAGTGGGTTCTGAGGGTGCAACCAACGATTCTCCCAAGGGTAAGGGAGAGGAGGGGAAGCACACTGGTGTTAGATTTGGTAAAATCCATGTTCCCTCTAATTTAAGAGAAGCTCAGATGTCTCCTCAGTGGGAATACTGGAAGGCTGCGATGCAAGAAGAGCAGAATTCATTAGACACCCATGAGGTTATGGAATATGTTCCTAGACCTCATGGACATAAGGTAATACCAGTTCACTGGATTTTCTCAGTGAAAATGGATGCACATGGCAATGTGTTGAGATTCAAGGCAAGACTGGTTGCTCAGGGGTGTCGACAAATTCCTGGAGTAGATGTCATGGAGGTCTTTGCACCAACCAGCAGCTATGGAGCTAGGAGAACCTTGCTAGCTGTGGCTGCTAGGGAAGGTTACGAGATTCACCAGGTAGATGTTAAGACAGCCTTTCTCAATGGTGAGCTGGAGGAAGAAGTGTATGTAACACAACCTCCAGGATTTGAGAATGGTGATCGCAATACCGTGTGTCGACTCAAAAAGGCACTGTATGGCCTAAAGCAGGCCCCACGTGCCTGGCACAAGACCCTTAATGACAAACTTGAAGTCATGGGGTATGAGGTGTGCGAGAGTGATGCTGGAGTTTATGTGAGATGCTCTGAAGATGGGGGTAAATCCTACGTGCTAATTTATGTAGATGATCTCCTGATTGTATCCAAGGGCATGTCAGAGGTGGAGAGAGTGAAAGAGCTTCTCAAGAATGAATTCACCATCCACGATCTGGGGGAGGTGAAGGATTTCTTAGGTTGTCAAGTCATGAGAGATAGAGAGAAGGGGTTAATCTCCCTGAGTTGCATTCCTAAGATAGATGCACTTGTGGAGAAGTTTGGTCTTGATCTTGAGTCAGTTGGGCCCGATACCCCAATGACAAAAGATTTTGTAATGTCTCAGATGCCTGCACCAAAGGATGGGAGTGATAATATTGGTGCTGGGAGTGTTCTGCCTCCTGGTCATCGATACTGTGAGTTAGTTGGGTCTCTGCTCTACATAGCTAACACTACTCGTCCTGATATATCCCAGGCTGTAGGAGTTCTGTCGAGGTACAGGATGTCACCCACAACAGCACACTGGAATGAGGCCATCCGTGTGTTGAAATATCTTAAGGGAACCCGAGACCTGGTTCTGATCCTTGGTGGAAAAGAAACAGAGTTGGAGGGATATGTTGATGCTGATTACGGTGGAGATCAAGACCACCGCTTCTCCACCACCGGCTTCGTCCTCACTGTGTTTGGAGGAGCAGTTGTGTGGGGAAGTAAAAAGCAATCTGCTGTGGCTACTTCCACAGTAGAAGCA
>KV908789.1:29827-43180 GCA_002005505.1 Botryococcus braunii
AGGCTAAGTTCCTGAAGTATTGGCGTACCATTGTTTGGCTGAACAGAGAGCAGGAAACAGCCGAAATTGCAGCGTACAACTCAGTGGAGTTAGCATTGTCCACTATCCCGGTAGCTGTTTTCAAGACACCCTGTCTCTGAGTGTTCGATGTGAAGCTGAGTGGGAGACGGAGTCAGACAGTGATTAGTCCGGTGGTTGAGATGACTGTCTGAATGTTTCCTTGATAATCGTATAGAGTGCAGACAATGACATCGAAGAAGAAGGGGCAGTCAACGAGTGGGGCGTTCAACCTTAAGCAGCGAGACCACCACCTCTACACCTGTTCGAGAACCCTGCACCCCAAGTACATCAAGGGGGGAAGGTGATGTATTGCCAAAAGTTATTCCCACTCAGGTTAAAGTACACATCAAACTGAGGGACAAGGGACATAATATTCTGATCTGGAAGAGTGCTTATTTGGCAGCCAATGAGGCAAAGGGGTCCCTTCCTGCAGTGCTGGAGGCCATGCCTGGCACGTTGCATGATGCAGCAGCTCTGTTACTGTTGTATGAATCTGTGCCTGAGGAGTGGCAGGGAGAACTGGCAGACTGGGATCTGCATATGATGCTATGAGTACATATGCAGGAAATTCATTGGTGGACATATCTTCAGGCAAACATGGACTGGTTGCAAGAAATGGGTCAAGGGATGAGACATGATGAAACAATTTCCCAATACGTGAATCGCATGCTCAATCTCAAAGCCTGCCTCCACAGAAATAATCATCATCTGATGGATGGCTTTGTAGCGACCCAAATAGTGCAGGGTCTCCCTGAGGCAGCTAAGGAGCCTGGCAGCCTGTCCACAGCCGTCGCATCTCCACTCAACAACTGGCTGAATTACTACGTACCACTGCAGCGGCCCTGGGCTTTGATGAGACAGCTCCCCGCCAGCCCAGAGTCCTGGCCATCACCCAAGCACTAGTGGAGCCAGCAACCCGCCAGCAGCAAGTGCAGCAACTGCTCAGCAGTCTCGTGCATCTGATCCCAAGGGAGTTTGCAACTACTGCAATAAAAAGGGCCATTATTGGAGAGACTGCAGAAGAGGCGCAGGGACGAGGAGACCCAGAGGAACGTGGTGGCAGCAGTCCAGCAACTGCAAGGCATGTGGCCTCAGGGCCAGCCACCTGTGGGTGGCACCATCCTCCAGTAGCCCAACTGGCCATCATGGTGCAGAGCCTTCCTGCTTGGTTCCAGCCTCCTGCTCCACCTCCACCTCCTCCGAAGGTATGCTGTACACAATATCCCACAATGTCCTGGACAGTACGATCAGTAAACCCTTACAGCACTCCTGGCTGGTTGACAGTGGGGCATCGGTGCACCTAGTAAATGACGTGGCATTGCTGCATATCCTATCATCCATGCCAAACCAATTCCCCTGCACTTGGCTACCTCTGATGCCACTGGTTGTATTATTGCATCTGGGTCAGTCTGTATTTTGAGCCCCAACGCATTCCCTTCTGGATCACCATGTGCAGTGTGTCCCTCAGCTACCACCAACATCCTGTCAGTATCTGCTGCCCTTAGGGATGGTGCAGTATTCCAAACAGACAATGTGGGTGCCTTTTCGTATGTCAGTGGACCAAACCACTGGAGAGCTCAGGTCACTGCAGAGATGGGACTGTACTACATTCATAGTGTAGTTGCAGTGAGAGGGACCAGCACGTAAAGCATGCAGCCAGTGCAACCAAACAGTCAAAGTCCAGTATCTTGTCACACAGCTGTGCCAACGTTACTTATGGCATAGCAGAATGGGACACCCTGGAGAACGTGGATGCAGCGTCTGCTAAGGAGAACCTGGTGACTGGGATTGACACCTCCTCTCTCCCTGACTGATTGCCCGGTACACTGTGAAGCGTGTATTGAAGGAAAGACTGCCAGACCCTCTTTCGGAACCAGTACCAGACCTGCCTTGGAACCCCTGGACCGAGTACACATAGACACTGTGGGTCCCATTACACCTGCAGCCATTACTGGTGAACGTTTGTGGGTTACTGTACTGGATGAAGCCTTCTCAGTGGAAAGCAGTTATCCCAGTAAAGTCCAAAGACACCATCAGTGCAGCTGTCAGGGACTTACTTGTTTACTGGCAGACCAACGAAAAACCACTGTGAAGTGTGTCAGATGTGACAGAGGAACTGAATTTATTAATGCTCGGTTCAAGGAGTTCTGTGCCTCCCAGGGGACTAAGCTGGAGACCTCTGCCCCTACACCCCACAGCAGAATGGAGTGGCTGAACGAGCCAACCGAACCCTGAAGGAAAGAACCCGGACATCCTGGCCTTTGCTGCGCCAGTCCCACCCTCTGGAAAGAAGCCCTGGAGACAGCATGCACCCTGCTCAACATGGGCCCAAGTACAGGCAGGGACCTTACCCCCTTTGAGTTATTCTGGGGATATAAGCCTGATGTCTCACTTCTGCGCACATGGGGCTGCCTTGCATATGTGCATATCCCAGATGTCCAGAGGCCAGTCTTTGCACCAAAAACTGTGCCGGGAATGCTCACCGGTTATTCAGCCTCCTCCAAAGCTATCGTATATACATGGGTGGGGGTATATGGCGAGAGAGCAGAGATGTCATCTTTGTGGAGCACCTCAGAGGGGCCTCTCGTATGGTCTCAGTGTGACTCCCGCTCAGTCTGAGGAATTTCTGTGCCCTGTTCCCCTGGACCAGCACTTCCAAACAGCACCCAGAGCCAGTTATGTATCCTGTGAAGACGACAGTGAGGCAGAGATCCAGGACTCAGCCGTTGAGTCATTGCACCCTCACATTTCCCAGAAAGACGCAGACTCAGAATGTCCAGGACCCTCTGGGAAGGCTGAGCCCGAGCCTGACCCCCAGAGATCCACTGCTCCCGCGGAGATCCGAAGGACCATCGAAGCACTCTGGACCTGGCCCGCGGCCTCATTCGGACTCGGGCTACAGCAACAAATGATGCGAGCTCAGGAGACTCTCAGACCAACAGCCTGGAGAATTCCAATTGGCTGCTGATGGGCTGACAAGAGCTCAGAGGCATGAGCAACGAACACTTGCAAGAGAATCCTGCTGTCACAGGAGATGGGAGAGAGCAGAGACAAGTGGGGCTAACGAAAGTGACACAGTCACCGGGACCAGGGGAAGTGCAGGTAGATGGGTGCCAGTCTGAGAGCTCTGATTTTCATGTTAGTGATGAGAGGGGGGCAGCCACAATCATGACTGCAAATGGTCCCAGGGAGCTGAGTCGCACGGGTGGGTCCTGTCCAGTGAATGAGCATCATGTCAGCGGTGAGACTTGTGTGGAAACGTCTGGCTCTCCCCACAGGGCGTGGACTGGTAGGGGAAGGTGGTGACAGCCACAGCCTGAGAAGGACATCCACTCTCTCGGAAACAGCCAGAAATGTCTGTGAGAGCAGTACTGGGTCTGCATCCAGTACTGTGTGAGAGCCGAGAAGAGGAGGTGAATCAGGTGCACAGACAGTGTGTGTACCACCAAATTACAGTGCAGCCTGAGAGGTACCTGTGTATGGGAGAAGGATGTCAGGGATGAGAGGTCACAGACTTTGTGACACAACGTGGAAGTCAGAGACACACAAGTCAAGAAAGGGAGGGGAAGCAGGGGGACAGAGCCTACCTCCCCTGCCTGTGAGAGCCCTCAAGAGCCTGAGCTTGAGAGGATGTGTAAGCGTGTGGATGTGGAGGTGAACCGGAAGCTCAGACAATGTGAGAAATCTTGACTATGGATGCTTCCCGGGAGGTACCTGTGTCTGGGAGGAAGATGTGAGGTGCAGACAAAATGAGCAGTGCGAAGTGGAATCAAGGAGAGAGAACATGAGAGAAAGTCTGATCCACTGAGAGAAAAGCTAGCTGTAGTGCGGCGAGTGTCAGTGGAAGAGTAGTGGGTTCTGAGGGTGAAAAATCTCCAAGGGTAAGGAGAGAGGGAAGCACACTGGTGTTAGATTTGGTAAAATCCATGTTCCTCTAATTAAGAAGCTCAGATGTCCCTCAGTGGGAATATGGAAGGCTGCATGCAAGAAGAGCAGAATTCTTAGACACCCATGAGTTATGGAATATGTTCCTAGACCTCATGGCATAAGGTAATACCAGTTCACTGGATTTTCTCAGTGAAAATGGATGCACATGGCAATGTGTGAGATTCAAGCAAGATGGTTGCTCAGGGTGTCGACAAATTCCTGGAGTAGATGTCATGGAGGTCTTTGCACCAACCAGCAGCTATGGAGCTAGGAGACCTGCTAGCTGTGGCTGCTAGGAAGGTTACGAGATTCACCAGGTAGATGTTAAGACAGCCTTTCTCAATGGTGAGCTGGAGGAAGAAGTGTATGTAACACAACCTCCAGGATTTGAGAATGGTGATCGCAATACCGTGTGTCGACTCAAAAAGGCACTGTATGGCCTAAAGCAGGCCCCACGTGCCTGGCACAAGACCCTTAATGACAAACTTGAAGTCATGGGGTATGAGGTGTGCAAGAGTGATGCTGGAGTTTATGTGAGATGCTCTGAAGATGGGGGTAAATCCTACGTGCTAATTTATGTAGATGATCTCCTGATTGTATCCAAGGGCATGTCAGAGGTGGAGAGAGTGAAAGAGCTTCTCAAGAATGAATTCACCATCCACGATCTGGGGGAGGTGAAGGATTTCTTAGGTTGTCAAGTCATGAGAGATAGAGAGAAGGGGTTAATCTCCCTGAGTTGCATTCCTAAGATAGATGCACTTGTGGAGAAGTTTGGTCTTCATCTTGAGTCAGTTGGGCCCGATACCCCAATGACAAAAGATTTTGTAATGTCTCAGATGCCTGCACCAAAGGATGGGAGTGATAATATTGGTGCTGGAGTGTCCTGCCTCCTGGTCATCGATACTGTGAGTTAGTTGGGTCTCTGCTCTACATAGCTAACACTACTCGTCCTGATATATCCCAGGCTGTAGGAGTTCTGTCGAGGTACAGGATGTCACCCACAACAGCACACTGGAATGAGGCCATCCGTGTGTTGAAATATCTTAAGGGAACCCGAGACCTGGTTCTGATCCTTGGTGGAAAAGAAACAGAGTTGGAGGGATATGTTGATGCTGATTACGGTGGAGATCAAGACCACCGCTTCTCCACCACCGGCTTCGTCCTCACTGTGTTTGGAGGAGCAGTTGTGTGGGGAAGTAAAAAGCAATCTGCTGTGGCTACTTCCACAGTAGAAGCAGAATTCATGGCAGCAAGTGCTGTTGTGAAGGAAGCTAATTGGCTGAGGGGATTCCTAGAGGAAATTGGCGTGTTACCCTGGATAGTGAAGATACATTGTGATAATCAAGGGTGCATCAATCACCTCAGGAATCCAGTGTATTCTAAACATACCAAGCACATTGCAATCAGCTGTCACTTTGCACGTGAAGCTATTGCAAAGGGGCAGGTTGACTTCAAATACATTCAGTCTGCCAGGAATGTGGCTGACATCTTCACTAAACCACTAGTAAGATTAGTGTTTCAGGGTCATAGAAACTCACTGGGTCTTGCCAAGTTCTGGTGAGGAAAAGGCAAGGGGAAGTGTTGTATTGGATGAGTTATTTATGCCTTTCCCTCAGTGGAGTAATAGTGGCTTTTCCGTCAGTGACAATAATAAATGACTAATATGGGCGAAACTGCAAAGACTTCGCAGTTAGGAACAATTCGAATGTAGATAGAGATAACGCAAGTTACAGACACGTTTAGTGCAGGAAGGTAGTGGTGCTAGCACGGAGTGGCAAGGCACTTGTTTGGGACTACACAAGCACTCCGGGTGTTTCCTTAAAGTTGCCCAATCAGTCCTTGATTGTTCATGTTCTTGACTCTACTCTTCGTCACACAGTAGAGCGAACTTTGACTCACACCCTCCGTGCCGCCACTGCACAGGTAACGTGATTGTGAATAGAATGGGAGATTTGAGGTTTTGTTGACCTTAGTATTTCATGTTATGTGTATGTGCTTGGCTATCTTATCATCGGACAATGAGATTGATCCTTTCTGAGTACGTACCAGTTAGGGTAGTTTGAATTCCGTTGTTAAGAGAGAGCAAGTGAGCAATTGTAATAGACTTGTTTGGGACTACACAAGCACTCCGGGTGTTTCCTTAAAGTTGCCCAATCAGTCCTTGATTGTTCATGTTCTTGACTCTACTCTTCGTCACACAGTAGAGCGAACTTTGACTCACACCCTCCGTGCCGCCACTGCACAGGAATACGCCAAGCCCATAACCTAACAATAACTAGTGTAGCATTTCCTAGGGTATAATGCTCTAGTGGTCCTTGGCATCGCTCTATGAGTTGCCTAGTGATCTAGATCTGCCGTACAACCTCGCTCAGGTAGTGCGCTCAGTTACCCGACACGCGTCAGTGGCAGTACACTTATAATTAGACTCACCCTGAGTATCAGAGTGGGCGTGTGGATTATTCATGTAACCTTGAGACACGGTAGATTGTGGACTTTTTCGAACATAAGGTACAATCTGATCTAGATTACACATTTGTCGGGTGAACTCTTAAGGCCGCCCCACCGGTGTGATTGCCAACTGGTTGTGAAAGATGCTGGGCATTTCCAGATGCTAGTCTTGTCCAACAGTTGTGTATGAAACTCAGCAGACAGTCGTACGGAGTGCAGCTCGAGTAACTTCGTCTACTGACGACCTGTTTGCTCATTACAGGTGCGGTGCGGCAGTGTGTGTTGTATCATTGTTGCTATCGTGAGAGTGAACAAGCTTAGTGTACCCTGTAGTCATTCAAACAGACAAGGGACAGTGACTTCAGGGAGTATAGGCATGTACTTGAACGTAGCCGTGTAGAGCCTTATCTAGTGATTGCTTGTTCGGTGCTTGAGTACAAGACAATGATGTAACGGAACTGGTTGTGAAAGATGCTGGGCATTTCCAGATGCTAGTCTTGTCCAAAAGTTGTGTATGATAGTCAGCAGACAGTCGTACGGACTGCAGCTGGAGTAACTTCGTCTACTGACGACCTGTCTGCTCATTACATGTGATGCCGAATGCCCATAACCTAACAGTCCTCCATGTTGGCACAGTTCCCTTTCGGGGCATTTGAGAGACTGATGACGCGGTGACACCACTGTTGAAGAGTCTCTCCTTTCTTCATGCCATGCTCCATGGTTTTCTCCCATTGGCTGATGCCCCTGTGTTATTTCCCTTAGTGCATTCAGAGCTGATCCATTGTATGAAGTCATACGCTGAAGGGCGATCTGTGACTTCATCTTCCCAAAACTTGGGAAGTGACTGTTGCAAAAAATGTTTGACAGCTGAATCCTCCACTGAGCCAGGCACTGACGCTTCTACAGCTGCTCTGACACCTTTCTGATTTTCACGTTGGAGAATGGCCTCATGCCATGCTCTGAAATTGCCGAGGTCTTCATCTAGCATTTTTGTCATCTTGGGGTTGGAATTGTTCCAAGTATACGCATTAGCATTGCCCTGAGAACTGGTAACTGCAGATCCTGACTGCTGGCCAGACTGAGAAGGGGCTGGGGTTCCTGCGCCTGTCGGCTGTGACATCTCTATTCGCTGTCTGAATTGTTCACTGCTGACTTCGTCTTTCCTTTCTTAGTTTTGTCATTCCAATAGCAACACGATACGAAAGAGCCCTTGCGTAATACAGTCTCGATCGAACTTAATGATTGACACCTCCCATGACTTGGAGTCAAAAGACAAAAAGAACGAATTGAAGATGATTCACTAGGTGGACTGCGTTCACTGCCGCTATTTCTTGACGCAGGTTCCCCCCCCCCCCCCGGGTCTGTTGACACTCACTTCCGTTGCATTCGAAGAAAAATATCCACTCCTGTCCGCCTTCTGCTCAGCTGGAAGGCGTGGGCCCTTAACCTGTTAGGTCATGGGCATTCGGCATCACCTCTAAAGAGCAGACATGTCGTCAGTGGACACAATCCTCCAGCTAGAGTCCGTACGACTGTCTACTGTCTGTTGTTGGACAAGACTAGCATCTGGAAATGCCCCGCATCTTTCACAACCAGCTCCGTACATCATTGTCTTGCAATCAAGCACCGATCAAGCAATTACTAGAAAAGGCTGTGGACGGCTACGTTCAAGTACATGCCTATATTCCTTGAAGTCACTGTCCCTTGTCTGTTTAAGTGACTACAGGGTACACTAAGCTTGTTCACTCTCACAATAGCAACAATGATACAACACACACTGCCGCACCGCACCTGTAAAGAGCAGACAGGTCGTCAGTGGACACAGTTACTCCAGCTACAGTCCGTACAACTGTCTGCTGAGTATCATACACAACTGTTGGACAAGACTAGCATCTGGAAATGCCCGTCATCTTTCACAACCAGTAGGCATTCACACCGGTGGGGCAGCCATAAGAGTTCACCCGACAAACGTGTAATCTAGATCAGATTGTACCTTATGTTCGAAAGCGTCCACAATCTACCGTGTCTCAAGGTACCTTATGTTCTCAATGGACCCATATCCTAATAGTGTACACATAAGGATCACTTAAAGCATAAGGCATTCAATAATGATTTTCAGAACTCGACACGCGTGTCCAAAATTGCGGGTTGGAGCACGGAACGGCAGGCACTGTGGCCGGCAGGCCGGCGTCCCTCCCACGGCAGGGGGTTCTCCCCCGCAGGCCAGTAGCAATACAGCGCGCTCGGAACCGCGCGAGCATACGTGTGGCTGCCTGTAAAAGGTTATGGGCAATCGGCTTCCCCTGTAAGCAAGCAGACAGGTCGTAAGTTCGTGCCTCTCCAGCTACAGTCCTTGACGACGGTCTGCTCGTTAGACACATGCAACTGAGTGAACAAGGCTGGCATCCTTATGTGCCCAGTATCTTTCCAAACCAGTTCCATTACACCTTGATCTGTCAATGAGCATCTACACACGGATAAGCTCCTGACGGCTGAAAGGAAGTACCTTCCTGTACTCAATCAAGACTCCGTCCCTTAGCTTTTTGGGAGGCTTGATTGTACACTAAGATGGTTCACTTACAAACAAGCAATCAAACATGAACACATTACCAATACACACCATGCGTCACCGCACCTGTAAGCAAGCAGACAGGTCGTAAGTTCGTGCCTCTCCAGCTACAGTCCTTGACGACTGTCTGCTCTTTAGACACATGCAACTGAGTGAACAAGACTGGCATCCTTATGTGCCAAGTATCTTTCCAAACCAGTTGCTCGACTGTGCGGTGATCGCAGCTTTAATAGTCCTTTCACACTAACGCGTAATCTAGGTCAGATTGTACCTTATGTTCGAAAGCGTCCACAACCTAACGTGTCTCAAGGTACCTTATGTTTTCAGTGGACCCATATCCTAATAGTGCACTCCTGAAGATCACTTAAAGCACAAGGCATTCAATAATAAAGTTCAGCACTCAAAACTTCCCCTTGCCTGCATGCTTTATGTGTATCTTCTTAAACCTACTGAATCACGGTGGCCAACAAACACGGGCTTAGCAAGTGGCTTTGTCATAATGTCAGCCACATTGCGAGCAGATTCCACATAGAGGATATCTACCTGCCCAAGTGCCATAGCTTCCCTAGCATAGTGGAAGCTTACTGCAACATGCTTTGTGATTTTGGAATAAAGGGGTTCCGTAAATTGGAAATGCATCCTTGGTTGTCCCAGAAAATCTTGACTTTCCAAGGTGCAGCAACTATCTCTTCCAAGAAGCCCCTAAGCCAGTTGGCTTCCTTCACAATATGGCCGGCTGCCATAAACTCGGCTTGCACAGTTGAGGTAGCAACTGAGCTCTATTTCTTGCTTCCCCAAACCACGGCACTACCATAGACTTATAGAACATAGCAAGTGGTGGAATACCTATGGTCCAGGTCCCCAGCATAGTCGGCATCAACATAGCCTTCTAGCTCAGGCCCCTTTCCACCCAGAGTAAGAGCTAATTCTCTGGTATCTCTCAAGTACTTCAGCACTCGAATGGCCTCATTCCAGTGTGAGGTAGTGGGTGTCATTCTATAAAAGGTTGTGGGCAATCGGCTTCCCCTGTAAGCAAGCAAACAGGTCGTAAGTTCGTGCCTCTCCAGCTACAGTTCTTGACGACTGTGTGATCTTTAGACACATGCAACTGAGTGAACAAGGCTGGCATCCTTATGTGCCCAGTATCTTTCCAAACCAGTTCCATTACACCTTGATCTGTCAATGAGCATCTACACACGGATAAGCTCCTGACGGCTGAAAGCAAGTACCTTCCTATACTCAATCAAGACTCCGTCCCTTAGCTGTTTGGGAGGCTTGATTGTACACTAAGATGGTTCACTTACAAACAAGCAATCAAACATGAACACATTACCAATACACACCTTGCGTCACCGCACCTGTAAGCAAGCAGAGAGGTCGTAAGTTTGTGTTTCTCAGTTACTGTCCTTGACGACTGTCTGCTCTTTAAACACATGCAACCGAGTGAACAAGACTGGCATCCTTATGTGCCCAGTATCTTTCCAAACCAGTTCCATTACACCTTGATCTGTCAATGAGCATCTACACACGGATAAGCTCCTGACGGCTGAAAGCAAGTACCTTCCTATACTCAATCAAGACTCCGTCCCTTAGCTGTTTGGGAGGCTTGATTGTACACTAAGATGGTTCACTTACAAACAAGCAATCAAACATGAACACATTACCAATACACACCTTGCGTCACCGCACCTGTAAGCAAGCAGAGAGGTCGTAAGTTTGTGTTTCTCAGTTACAGTCCTTGACGACTGTCTGCTCTTTAAACACATGCAACCGAGTGAACAAGACTGGCATCCTTATGTGCCCAGTATCTTTCCAAACCAGTTGCTCGACTGTGCGGTGATCGCAGCTTTAATAGTTCTTTCACACTAAAGCGTAATCTATATCAGATTGTACCTTATGTTCAGAAGCGTCCACAACCTAACATGTCTCAAGGTACATTATGTTCTCAATGGACCCATATCCTAATAGTGCACACCTGAAGATCACTTAAAGCACAAGGCATTCAATAACAATGTTCAGAACTTAACACATTCTATACCGTGACAACACTCCAACAGCCTGAGAAATGTCAGGCCGGGTCGTATTGGCAATGTACAGCAACGATCCAATCAAGTCGCAGTATCGATGACCAGGTGGCAGAGGGGTACATGCCCCATGTGACATACCATCTGAGGACTCGGGTCTGCTGCTAGTCACGAAGTCCTTGGACATGGGGGTATCAACCACACGCCCATCATCAGCAACGCCAAACTTCTCCACAAGAGCATCGATTTTGGGAGTACAACTCATGGAAATAGTGCCCTGAAGTCTATTGCGTAGGACCTGACACCCCAGGAAATCATTCACCTCTCCCAAATCATGGATGGTGAAGTCCTTCTTCAACAACTCTTTCCCCCACTCAATCTCGGCAACCACTCCGGCAACTATGAGAAGATCATCGACATAAACAAGAATAAAGGACAGATTACCATCAGGGGCCCTCCTGATGTATACGCCCTCATCGCTCTTGCACACACTGTACCCCATCACGCTCAACTTGTCGCTCAAGGTCTTGTGCCAAGCCCGTGGGGCTTGTTTTAGACCGTATATTGCCTTCCTAAGCTTGCACACAACCCTCGTGGTGCCATTCTCAAATCCTGGTGGTTGGGTCACATAGACCTCTTCCTCCAACTCCCCATTGAGAAAAGCCGTCTTGATATCCACTTGGTGGATCTCAAGATTCTGTGTGGCAGCCACTGACAGCACAGCCCTCCTTGCCCCATAGCTGCTGGTGGGTGCAAATACCTCCCCAACATCTATCCCAGGGATCTGTCTACACCCTTGGGCAGCCAACCTCGCTTTAAAGCGAGTAACATTCCCAGGTGCATCATTTTTAGTGGAGAAGATCCAATGGACAGGAATAACTTTCTGTCCATGTGGTCTGTCCACATATTCTAGAACCTCATGGGTATCAAGGGAATCCATCTCTTCCCTCATTGCTTGTTGCCAAAAATCCCACTGAGGGGGGCATTGGGCTTCCCTCAGGTTAGATGGCACGTGAACCTTTCCCAGCTTGACATAAGGTACCTTCTGTACCTTATGCTGAGAGTCGGCAGTGCTGTCAGCCTTAATGGTGATGTTCCCTTCTCTCTCTCTCTCTCCCTGGTTGCCAGAATAAGGTACATTTTGTACCTTATGCTGGGACTGGGCAGTACAGTCAGGATTATCTGATTCCTTCTCAGGTCTCTCTCTCTCCCCTTGACTACCGGACTCATGTGCAGGACCCTTACATTCTCGCACCCTTCTCAATGCGGAGGGAATTCGAAGTAGCAGCTCTCTCTCTCTCCTGGACTCACACTTGGGCACACTACCCAGGCTTGCCTGAGCTGCGCCAACCATGTCAGCTTGCACACCATAAGCATGAATACCCAGTGACGCGGATTGGGCACCTGCTTCCCCTACTGCTGGTATGTCCAACCCACTACTCTCATCTCTCACATCTGCACCAAGCATAGCCTTGACTGTCTCAACCTGCCTCTGCATATCAGGGAGACCCACCATGTTTGGCTCACTCACTCTTGCCTGACCTGGGCCAGGGGCATGCAATGGGATGTCAGAATGCTCTCTCCTAGCCAAGCGCTATTCATAGCGCTGCTCCCTTGTAAGGGTGGTCCCTGGAGAAAGGGGAATTTGTGACTTCCCCTGCATTCGCAACCCCTCTTGTACCTTCTGCATTTTTTCTACCTGGGATTGAGTTTCTACACCCCCCCTGGCCAGATTATGCATATGCTCAAGCACCGACCACGAGTGCTGAGATGGGTTGTGGGGTCCCAACAGTGGAATCCAGGCTGCTGGAGGTTCCTTGGTCATGTGTTGTTATGGTCCCTTCTCCAGACTGATCCCCAGCACGAAGTCCGGAGGTCCCACGAGCCCCAGTGTGAAGCGGCTCCACTCCATGGTCATCATCCTCATCCCAGAACGTCGGTGAAGCAGCAGAGGGAATTGCTTGAGGCATTGGCAGATCCTCACTGCCAAGGGGGGTGATATCCTAGAATCATAGACAGACCCAGGCTGGACCTTTGATAGACCCACTCTCTCAAGCCCCCTCAAGTGCTCGATAAAGCTGACGTCCCTGCTCTCCTTCCACACTCAATTCCCCACGTACACACGATACGCCTTAGACTGGGGACAATAACCAGTAAACATCACAGGGATGGTCTTGGGCCCAAAAACATACCTTTGACCACTGGGAATGTGCACATGGGCTACACAGCCAAACGTGCGCAGCACAGACACATCAGGTTTGACACCAAGAATAATTCCATGGGGTCAGGGACCTGCCGGAAGTAGGACCCACGTTGTAGAGGAGG
>KV908790.1:12380-29880 GCA_002005505.1 Botryococcus braunii
CTCTCTCACACATATACTCCACACTCTCTCTCTTTCTCTCCCTCTCTCTCTCCCCCCCCCCTCTCTCTCACACACACACAAACACACACACACACACACACACACTCACATACACATATGGGACGAGAAGCGGGGAGGGTGGGGAGAGAGGGATATAGGGAAGGAGAGGGAGAGAGGGGAGTGGCGTGGGGGGGGGGGGGCAGGGAAAGAGAGAGGGGGGTTGCAGGAGGGAGAGAGGAAGGGGGGGGGGAGAAGTAAGTCGGCAGAAAAAACAACTCATGGGAGCAACCTGTTGTCCTCGGCGGGTAGCTCTGCTGGGAAGCATGGCTATGGGTTCTTCCTCCAAGAGCAGCATGCCCCGCAGGACGTCGTGGGCCACTGCTGCATACCGTCCTTCCTCTTCCGTCTCCTCAATGTGCAGATCGGCACCGCCCTTCTCCCTGCCACACCTTGCCCTCTCCACATCAGCCGCTCTTGCTGCCAACAATGCTCTCCTCAACATCATCCTCTTCCCTGCTGAAATTTGCCATCTCCACATCAGCCTCTTTGCTGCCAACAGGTATCGGCTCAACACCGTCCTCTTCCCTGCCACACATCATGTGATTCACATGATCCTTTTTTGCTGCTACAGGGTTTCCGCTGAACGCCATCCTCTCCCCTGCCACACACCATGTGATCCACATGATCCTCTTTTGCTGCACGGGGTTTCTGCTGAACACCATCCCCCATCCCCGCCACAGATGTTCTGCTGCACGTCAGCCTCTGTCCTGCAGGCAGAACCCAAGCCAGAGGTGGTGCACTGTTATGGCCTGCCCTGCGCACGACTTCAAGTCACGAGGTGTGGCAGGGATATGGCCTGCCCTGCGCGCGCCTCCCCGGTCAGGACGTGTGGCAATATTCTGGCCTGCCCCTGTGCGCGACCAAATCAGGAGGTGTGGCAGCATTATGATCTGCCCTGTGCTTGCCTGCCAAGTCAGGAGGGCCATCAGGACTCAATTGCTTCTTGCCACATGCCACAGGCGTTCTAAGGCTTTCTGATTGCAGCTTGCAAGGTTGGAATATTGGTTGGTTGGCAAATTGCTTTGGTTCATTGGCTGGTTGGCAGGTTGTCGAAGTGGTTGACTGGTTGGTTGATTACATCATCAATTCATTATCACTTATTTGTTCAAACGTTTGCTCCTATGTTGGTTTCGTTTGCCTCTATGTTGGTTTTGTTTTACTTTCACGATTCATTCATTCATCAAATCAATCAATCATTCACTCATTCATTCATTTTTCAACTGAATGCCTGCCTGACTGGTTCATTCCTTCATTTCCTCCTGCAACTAGCATTCTCTCATTCATTCAGTGTTTCACTTGTCGTCTTCTCAAGGGCTTTCTCGTGTGTGTGTGTGTGTGTGTGTGTGTGTGTGTGTGTGTGTGTGTGTGTGTGTGTGTGTGTGTGTGTGTCTGTATGTGTCGGGGGGGGGGGGGGGGGAGGGTTCACGGTGTCAACTTGTCAAGGTACCTGGCAGACACTCGCAGTAAGTGCATGCGCATGACTGGACAAAAAAAATCAAGGTTGAGGTGTCTGTGTGTGCCCCTCAAACCATCTGTGTGTGCCCCTTAAACCATCTATGTGCTCTCCACGAATCATTCACAACAA
The DNA here is from genome assembly GCA_002005505.1 of Botryococcus braunii. Lineage (NCBI taxonomy): Eukaryota > Viridiplantae > Chlorophyta > Trebouxiophyceae > Botryococcus > Botryococcus braunii. The sequence goes on from KV908790.1 coordinate 14,026, forward strand.
CAGATGGATGCCCTGCAGATCTTTGTGTGGGTCTACAAGCGCCATCGCTTGAAATGCAATCTCTGATTTATCGCAGAAGCATCTGCCCGTATCTCCCAAAACACACGATAAAATTTCCAGGCATTCTTGACGATGTGTTTACTTTTACAAACTCTGGGGTCAGCCTACCTTCCTGCTGGAACTTCAAACTGGGCCTTGCTGTTCACGGCAGATTCTAATCCCGCCCCTGAGCTCGGCTGTGAGGTGGCTCCACCCCTTCCCTGGCATTGCAAAGCCTTCCCCACAAATCTCTGCCTCAGACACGATAATTAACTGAAACAGAAGCTTCAAAGTCGTTGCGAGAGTCTTGATAGCCCATGAACAGGTTGTGGAAACATGACCATGTAAAAACCCTGCAGGAAGTGCTCTAAGAAGGGCTCTTCTGGATCGTTTGTGATATCCTTTATCTGTCAAATCTGTCAATGTGTGCCTGTTGAATTTTTTTGCCACGGTGAATTGGGCACGGGCTGCCTGGACAGTTTGTTGCCAAATCTGTCTATGACAATCTGTAATCTCACGGTAACTAGTGCACATGTACCTTTCCTCGACAGGTGCTGCTGTTTTACTAAGTCTCTCCATGTCACAGCTGTCTATGTCTGTCAGGCTGTCAATCTGCTGTCTGTGTGTGCCTCAAGCTTCCCAAAAAGAGAAAGCACAAGGCCAAGGTGTTGTGCAACACAACCTTAGAGGCGGAGCAGATACAGCTGATGAGGCCTCATGATGCACCCAGGAAGACTCTTGATTTATGCGGACTTCCAGGCAGGCCCACCTGCGCAGACAAATATTGTCTGAAGAGAACTGCTTCGTGATCAGCCAAGTCGCCCTGTTGCAGCAGGGTGTCCGCATCTCTTAGAGCTCCCTCCAGATCTGCCGTTGCAGCTCTTGCGAGAGCTCTGCGATAGAGTGCCTTCGGATGGCTTGGAGAGCAAAGCAATGCACACTGACAGTCTTGAAGGGATTCAGCAGCATTACCACCCTTATATTGTACAGCGGCCCTGTTGCAGTACATTGCAAAGGCCAACAGGGACCCATCTTGTGTAAGCTCGTTAACTTCTGCAATGGCGGAAGTCAGAAGGCATGCGGAGCCAGTCAAATCGCCCCTTGAAAGGCACTGGCCTGCCTCTCCTTTCCTTTCAACTGCATTTAGGTGGTTTGCCTGACATCCATCAAGTGCACGGCCACAAAGGTCTACGCATAAAGCATCTAAAAGCCATGATGGAAAGTGAGGCAAAGCCAAATGTACAGCAAAATTACACAGTACATCTGGGTCGCCTTTCCCAGATCTTTTGGCATACCATTGAGCTGCAGCTCCCGAGTCCCTTAAGAGGTGGTCCCACTGGTCTCGCAAAGGCTTTAGCTCCATCTGAGATCCTCAAGTTCTAGGGGACACGCAGTCATTTCTAATGTCTATAACAATTAATATACAAATGCTGGTTCTAGACATGTCGCTCTTATACCTTCGCGACCTCGGACTCCGCTGGCCTGACCTAGCCGTCAGGCGATTCTGAAAGACAGCAGATCGAAACAAGTTTTCCAATCAGAGCTTGAATCCGTACTTGAATCAGTGCTTGAGTGAAAAGAAAGACTCCAATGAAATCATGCAGGCGCTGTGGTTAGCACCCATGATCTCCAGATCCCCCGTTCAACGGTTTCTCTACAGGTCACAGCTCCTTGCAAGAGGCAAAACTCTGAATATCTATCATCAACCATTATCACCGAAAACCCCAGGACACTGCGCTGCCAGCAGAATAGCAACCCGAAAACAGAACTGCTCCCAAACGATTTTAGGCTTGCAGCACAAGGTCGCACGAGGTCCCTGATGACCGGGGTTGCAGTCCTACAGGGTCCCCTGCAACACTACTTAAAGGAAAAGTGAAAGTCTTTTCCTTTAAATGTATCAGTCTCAGGCCCCCGATGCCCGAATAGTCACGTTTCGACATCGATGGATATATGGATTTAAAGGAAAAGTGAAATATATCAGTCTCAGGCCCCCGATGCCCGAATGTCACGTTTCGACATCGGAATGGCCGTAAGTGCGAAAGATGCAGAATAATAAAAACAATAAGTACGAAAGTAGGTGCATATATATAATAATAATAATAATAATAATAATAATAATAATAATAATAATAATAATAATAATAATAATAATAATAATAATGATGATGATAATGATAGTAATAAAAATAATAAAAATAAAAATAATAATAATAATAATAATAATAATAATAATAATAATAATAATAATAATAATAATAATAATAATAATAATAATAATAATAATAATAACAACAATAATAATAATAATAATGATGATAATAATGATAATGATAATGATGATGATGATAATAATGATACTTGAAAATAATGTGAAGTCCAATGTGCTGTAGGCTGGATAGAGGTTACCTGTGTCGCTTCAAACATGCCAAAATCGCTGCACTTCATTGGCATGGAAGGAAAGAAGAAGAAACTCATTACATATAAACAAGAATCTGTCTTCAGTCTTTGTTGTCTTCTTTGCTTCTCGGTTGTGTCTATGGTCGGGAAGTTGACAACAGTAACTTGCAGGCCTCGCAATGCAATTCCATGTATATACAGTTGCACACATACTTGTGCAGGACAGCATCTTTGCAGGAGGAAACTTCAAGGATGCTGAACACGAGCTTGTTATGAAACTTTCCCAGTGGACATTCAATTACAAACCCATGGAGGTCACGAGAAAGCGCAAGACCTTAAATTCTGTGAAGACACTCTAGAGTTCAAAAAGGAGAAGATATTCCTCCTGCACTATCATATTACTTCCGTGCCCCTCACAGCCAAAGCTGGCCATGTCATACTTCGAGCTTTTGGGACAAAACTTGCGTGTCCCACCGGCATCAACTTCAAAGCCGGGCCCTCTTTTCACTAAAAACAGACGCCATTCTTCTATCTTGAGGGATTCATCCGAAGCCAAGTCCAAGAGGCCCATTCCACTTCCCCTCCGCCAAACGGCAACAGGCCTAAACTAATCAAACACACATGCACCCGCTATCCTGCACGGACGGGAAAAACAACAAAATCAAATAGACCCAGCAACTCCTGGTGCACATATGCTCCCTGGACGGGGGCCACACTGAGGGCCGCACAGGATTGGCCCAACATCTCCACCACCCCTTCCCCTGCCCATTCTTTAATAAAAAGTGAAGCCGTTCCTTCCCCAGCACACACACCCCAGGCGGAAACCCCCCAGCCAAATTGGGCATGAGAGCTTCTCCAGCCAGCTTGGCGTTTGCTGTTTCGAAAGAATCGGTCATCAGTCCTTGGCAATATGCATGCTATAATGAAAACCCTATCTTGCACTGCTTGAAGCCCCCCGCTCTGGGAATGGCTGCTCTTTCATAGCAGTACAAAGGGATGTGCAGTGACCCAACTCTGTGAGTCGAAAGAGGCCGGGTGGAGCAACGCCACCTCTCCAGATATGTTCTTGAGGACGTATACTAGAGGCAAATGCCTTGAACCGCCTACGGAACCTCAGCAACACCTGGCCCGAACACTATCGGGGATGTGCCCGAGAAACTCACAATCCTACGTCACATCTGAATCTCGAGGATGACACCAAAGCCATTTGACTGCAACAGTAACAGCCATAAAGCACCTCGATCTCTGATGAGGCAGACAGTACTGCACGACGACGCTGCAGGTTCTAATGCACGGTACATGTGTATATATATATATGCCGAGTCTGTGACCACTAAAGCCAGTATCTTCATGGCCTACGCCTGTTCAACTACAGGGCCTCTACAGATCATCTCATACATCCATAATATATATGGAGGATGGGTCCCACTGCGAAGTTTTTAACCTTCGGTCCTACACCACTAGACACGCGGACCGTGCGGAATTGCCAAACTTCCCAGCGGAAGATCTAGACGTGTTTGATTTCCAACTGCATCACAATGTTCCACAGCTGGTGGACGGGCAACAACTAACTCCATTAGCCCAGCAAGACCAGAACCGAGCAGACCAGGGGCAGGAACACCCCCTTCCCCTCTCCATGTGTCCTGGTACGTGGGTGGGTGTCACCAGGACCTGCTCTAACTAGCAAAGTGTTGTCACTAGCCATAAGCAACAGACACCCCAGAACCATCCACCGTTGGAAGACGGATTGGAAGCTTAGACACACCTGCTGGAGCTTTCTGCCTGTCATGGCTCCCAAGCCTTGGAAAATGTCCACTTTGCTGTGGTCTTGGCTTGTGACTTAAGAGGAGCCTTGCCCCTCCAACACTAGTGCTGCCCAAACCGCCAAACTGAGCCGGGTTCAGATTCGCCCGCCCAGGTACAGCAAAACAAAAAGCTCCAAAATTTCGGTCATCACTACCAGACCCGGTCAAAAACAACTAGAAAAAATTCTAAGTCAAACCCCCCGTTTTACATTCTTGTTTACATTCTTCCCAAATCAGCTGGTGGCCCTACCCAGGCACCCAACTGATGACTGGAAGAAGAGAAAACAACATATACACTGTAGGTGGCCAAGCGCAACGCTGAGGCCACCTAATGCATTCTTTATTGAAAGCTCCCAATGAGGGCTGGAAGCAGGGGCAGGGACCATCAGACGCCCCAAACACCGAAGGCCCCGCCCCAAAAATCACCAGCATCGCACCCTGCGACGATTGGCTGCAACAATGCTGCCTCAACCTCACAGTGAACATCCTTCAGCATGGCTAGACACACCCTTATTTACTCTACTGGGATTTGATTCCCATCTCTCGCCGGTTTGACAACAACACCGCCCACAGGACATCTCTACACATGAGGAATGCTAAGGCCCCAGCATTCCCTCGCCATCCTGTCACGGCGGCGGTCACAATTGCGTGTCAACTCACAGCATCGTTGGTTGTTATCTGGCGCGCCAGAAGGAGGACACAGCAAGACGGAAGCAGATTCAGACACCAAACGAGTGCGCGCAACATGGATAGAGAGCATCTCATGGTGGGCCAACTTGTGCCTGCAAGTCACGCCTTGTGCAGGACAGCATTGATCCCCAAAACTTCTCCAAGAGATTCTCATGCCCACGCCATTTCGCCCACCTTGTGTCCCGGCGCAGGAGAGCGACACTGCAAGAATCGACTAAGAATAAAGGATTACGTAGTTTTAGTTTTGCGCACAGGCGCGCACTGGCCCAGAGCCCTTTGCAACCTGCTGGATAAGTGACAACACGAAACCTACACATAAATATACACAACAGGACAAACCCTGCCTGAGACAAAAACAACTGCTGCAGATTCTCGCAGTATGACTGACAAAACCTGCCCATGAAAAAAAAGGCCAGAGCAGCTCTCGAAGATGCCAGAAGAGATTGTAGGACTTCCCAGGTCCCGTGTCCTGAACGAAAACTCCGGCATCTGCTATTAAACCGAGATGCACAGCAAATGATCTGGTACCAAACTTGTTGCCAGTTTGCAAAGTGTAAACCCCTCCATTCGAGCAAATGGCAGGGCATACAGCCCCAGCACAACCACAGGATCCCAAAAAATACGACCAGTGGTTACCTGAAACTGAAACCTTTTTTAAGTGACCATTTTTGCATAACCACACCGGGTGGCTAATGGTGCAAATTCTTGAATGGTACATCAACATTGCAAAAGCTTCCAAGACTCAGTAGCAAGTCTAATGCCCTTGCTCCTCGACAGGGGCCAGGGCAACAGCGCCCCGGCCTCCCCAACCGCGATGATTCAGAAGATGACACTGACCCAAGTCAGAACTAGTGGAGGCAAGCGTACTCAAAAAAGCCCTGCTCTTAAACCCTCCATCTGACCCATTAAAGCTTTGAACCAAAACTTCCAAAGCGCGACTATCAACACAACTGCCCCCACCTCCTCAACAACGAGTGTGCTTCCTTAGAACAGATTCTCCAAGATGTGCAAGCTGCGATTGCCAAAAAAGCAGTGTTCCTGGTCCCAACATGCAGGCATCAACCAACAGGCAGTTGATAGCCCCTTTTGCTTAATAGTCTGAACTTAAACTTAAACAAGCCAAGCTAGGTTGTGGCATTCAAAGCCAGCAGCCAGCAGCCTTTTGGGATTCCATTCTCATCAAACGCTCGAAGCAGAATCCCCATGTACCACCACACCATTATAAGCTAACAACCCCTGGCTCAACATTCGACCAGGGCTCCAGCAGGCATTCACAAGCTCTGAAGCAACCCAGAGCTCCGCAGCAAAGACATCCAGCTGGATGTAAAGTTAGAGAAGCCCCCTGGGGCCTTCTCAGGCTGTATGAAATCTACACAACACTGGCGACAGAGAATGGCTTTTTGGGCCTCATTCACCAAATCCTGCAGGGTACGCGCCGTGCCCTGCCCAAGCAAAAGCTGGTGCATATGAGCGTCCCAAATACGCTTGTGGGGGTGGGCCGCCGGAGCTGGCCCCCTGGCGTCAGCTGTTGCTGCCAGACAAGCTGCTAGCCCCGGGAATCCCCGGGATGATGGAGATGCCGCCCATGAAAGGGGACGGCCCCGCCCCGCTTGTGGTCGGCAGCGTACCCCAATTCTGCTGCCAAGTTGACGCTGCTGTTGGTTCTTGGCTCCACCCGTTAAAAGCCATGCCTGCACCTGGCCATCCGGGGAAGATCTGGCTGCCATTGGTGTGACCGGCTGCCAGCATGGGCGTTCCGTCTTTCCCCATTCCAACCCCAACACCTGCAAATAAACAGCACAAACTTAAGAAATCTGCATGTATATATCACATACTTATCATCATCCAAATAAGCATCACCGACTTAGAAACTCAACTCCTCAACCCTTCACAAGACGAACACTCGCCTGCCCTGTGAACAAGCAGCACAGCAGCCACCAACGGCAGGCAAGATAAATGAACACATGATACGCTTGAGAAAAGCCGGTACGCTGGAAGAGGCACCACAGATCGCGCCATCGGATCAAATGGAACAAGAAACTGGGTGTAGTACTTTGAATCCATCGCTTGAAATGAGCGTCAAGCAACAATAAACATGTCTAGAGGGCTCCTTGGGATAAAGGGTGTTAAGAACCAAACCTAATGCAACACTCATTGCCAGCACCAGCAAATAGAATGACGTATAGACTAAAGGATTGCAGCCCAGAAATTCATCATCTCATCATCATCATGGCTCATCATCCATGGTCTCATCACACCAAACCTCCTCCAAAGGTACAGGGCAAGGGGATCAAGTAACAGCAGCTTCTGTTGGATTGCAATCGCTGCTTGCATCCTACCACAATCACCTGAAGCAGCAGAGGAAAAGACAAGAACCCCGACTTGCCAGCTCAGCAAGCCAATAACATCTTGACAAGCGCATCCACAAGTTGGAAATAACTCCACACACCCAATCAGAGTAGGGGCTAGAGGGGCAGATGCAAATTCACGATGAATAACATTGTTTAAACTACACTGAGACACCTTCAGAGATGTCCTTCATTAAAACAGAAGGGGAATCAGCAAGGAGGGCATGAAGAAAAGCACCTGGTGGAACAACTGCAGTTTGCGACATAGCAGCAGGCTGGACAACCCCATGGCTGCCCTCGATCGGCCACGATCCATTGCCCATTGACGCCCTGCAGTGATAAGACTGAAAGATTCAGCGACTCCCCCCTGTAGACTCTACAGTGTAGAGCTCTGCAATGAAACCCTATGCAACCCTAACCAACACCCAACCGCCAACTGCACAGTTCGACCTGTGACATTTCAGCAAATTTTGCCGTAGGGCCCTAACAAACCATCTGCTTCATACAAAAGGACACGCAACCTGGACCTCACAATTACTTGCATGCTGCCACCAAAGTTACTAAAAGTGATCAAGGGGGGGGGGGGGGCCCGCCCGAAACGAACACAGTTTTTCTATTTATTTATTTATTTATTTTATTTTTGGGAGAAGGGGGGGCTCAGCAGGGCAGTACAGGAGCCAACGACAGATTTGCCAGGAGAGACTCGCCTGCCATCCAATGATATGAGTGGAATCACAGTAGGCTGAAGTTGGTCAAGACCATGCCAACTGGGTTTAGGCGTCCAGCCAAGAGGGACAGGGAACACGCTGGGGGTCTGAGCCAGTTGCTGTGAGAAGTGCGGCAGGAATGCAGCAGCGGGTGCACAGGACAGTGAGGGTTCAAGGGGATTAACAGGAATCGCGCCCGCAGAGGCCCCGCACCGTGCATATGCTGCCATGTACTGCGGGTTTGAGAATGGGGGCTGGTAGACACCATATGGCCAGTGCGTCAGGGAATACGAAGGCGTGAAACCCAGGTTGGTTGCCTGCAAGTTGGCAAGGAAGGCTGTCGGATGCGGGGAAGCTCCCAAGTGCCACGCTGCAGGTGCCCCATCCCGAGCTGCAAAGCCTGCGTCCCCATTCTGCGGCCCAGAGAATGCTGCCAAGCCAGGGTATCCATTTGGGAGCAGCACGCCAGAGTCGTGCGATAGCGTGCCATTGCTGGGAGCAGCGGGCGGCGATGGGGAATTGGTCATGGCACGCAAGGGATCTGAACCGGACCCCTTCTGATGGGCATGAGGCCCCTGACCTGAGATCTCCCCATTTGCATGCTCGCCACTGGCCTTCGCTGTTCGAACATTCAATCTGCTGCTTGCGTGACGGCGCATGTGGACAGACCCTTCATCTGACGTCTTGTTATCCCGCTCACTGCTTGGCTGAGACCCGTTGCTGTTCCCATTTCCAGTCTTTGATGGAACAGACTTGCTGTTCAACCCGTTGCTGAACCTGACCAGGGTATCACTGGATCGGCCCAGGGATGTTGACCCAGGCCTGCTGATATGGTGTCCTGCGAGTGTGTGGGCGGCGGCAGTCAACGGGGCTTCCGGTACAAAAACTGTGCCTCCCAAAGTCGCCGTACCAAGGTGGGGCAACGTGGTGAGCCCCATTCCAACCCCTACTCCAACCCCTGGCAACAGCCCTGGATGCAAGCCTGCTGGCAGGGCTGCTGGCATGTGCTGATGTTGCAATAACTCTGCCATCCTGAGCCCCTCCAAACTTCCAGAAGGAACATGCGTCTGAGCTGAGCTCTGCGGAGCAAGCCGCGTTTGCTGTCGAGCCGCATGGTTCTTGTGCTTCCGGCGGCCGGCTCCAATAGGGACATTGCGGAGCGTTCCCCCAGCTGTCCAGTATCTCTGGCATGCCTATTCCCAGGAAAAACGTACGGTTGTTTATTCACCTTGTCGTATCGTCAACCGTCCTGCCGTTTACAGGTAAACTCCTGAAGGACACACGAGGGACGAAGTATCGAAGATCACCGACCAAGAGCCATGTAACCCCACAAAAATGCATGGCGGCCATTCAGAAATCCCATGTCGTGAGGATCCTTTCATATTGCACAGACAATGGAATTGAGTATAGGGGCATCTAATCACACCGGTTTCCCGTGGGACTAGTGGAATCCGATAGAGCTGAAGGATACTCAAACCAAAAACCAAAAAGGTTTTGCGCCCAAACAGAAGTTATGGTCCAACCTCAAGGAAACGGTATGTACCTTGCAGAAGTAGCGGGGTTGCTTGACGTTGTAATTATTGTAATAGCAAAATTTTGTATCGTAGCTGCAACATCTGGGACAGTTCGGAACCCCGTCTGGCCGTGGAAGCTTCGGTCTGTTGCCAGACTTGACTGGAGCTGAAGAGGCCTTCCTTTTCTTTGACAGAGTCGGTGTATGTGCACCACTGGATGTCCTGCTCGGGCAGTGACCCTGAGGCTCTGCACCATGTGCCTGAACATGGGCGGGCTCAGACGCCTGTTGCTGTGCTTGTGGTTCCTCGTTGTTTGATTCTCCCGATGTCGCTTGTCCCTCTGCAGAAGCTCCACCGCTGACACCCCTGTCACCTGAGCTCCCCGAAGCTGGTATGCTCGCCCTGCCTTGCTCTTCCGTCGAATCTCGCTTCTCCTGCATGATATAACATGCATTGAGCTGTTTCCGGAGACGGATATGGAGTTTCCAACAAAAAAAGGTTGAGGGCATAAAGAGCCCCGTGACCGTACGCCCGCGAAACACTTTCTTAGGCAAGGACCCTTTCCGACCAAAGCTCGAACCCTGGCAGCAAATGCTTATCACACCTGAAAACTACGTTTCTTTACGGCTTGTGGTGAAGACTGCCTCAAGTTTGGAGTCATCGTGCCGCACTGTAATACGTCTCTCAATACCTCCGTAGTACGAGCCTTTACAACTCTTTCTTATAATTTCTTCACTTATCAAGGATTTTATTTGTCGGTAAGCTTGGTGTTCCCCTGCTTCACACGATCCGGCTTCGGAAACGATGGTATGCCTGGTCGAACAACTCCTGGCTGGGAAGCGTTGTGGACAAAGGTCATGCCGCTGTCGAGAGTGTGCCGGCTTCTGGCTCAGATTGGCTGAGGGGGGAATAAAGGTACTGTAATCGCGAGAATCTTTCGCGACCAAGATCACATCGGCGGAAAAAGTGCACCGCTGTACAGATCTTTTTCCCACGTAGATCCGTTCTCGTCGCACGAGGGCTCGGAGACAGGCCCATGTGGGAGCGGTTTTCGGCCACACTTTTTAGAACAAGGCCAGAGATCGTGCTGTACAGATATGCAGGAGCCAGGATGCACGCGGGCAGAGGTACCAAATCTTTCCTGCGGCTTTTCAGCCTCACACTTTATGAGGCAGGTAATACAGAAAGGCCATGTTGGGTAGACGTGCCCTTCCAGAAGGAGAGAGAACGAACTACCATCGTGTCATCAAGAAAAGCTCGTCTCAGCAAAAGGAGGGCTCACTGTCGTCGGGTCCAACCACGTGCTGGCTTTACTGTGGCTGGTAAAGGCTGCAGAGTGTAGTGTTAGAGTTGAACTTGCATTATTCAGGAGCCAAGCATCGGCCTGGCATCGACTCCACTGAAAAGAGTATGCGAGCACACACGCACGAACGCACACACACTCTCACGTACATGCATGTACACACACACACACACACACACACACACACACACACACTCTCACGCACATGCATGTACACGCGCGCGTATGCACAGGCGGGCGAACATACAGGCAGCCAGGCATGCTGTCAGACACGCAGGGCAGGCAGGGGTGCACAAGCTGATTCACACACAGACCCCCACTTTGCATGAACGCAAACTGCATTAAAGAAATATAAAAAGACTCGAGAAGGCCTAAATGAATGGAGGGTCCCTATCGCTTGCAATCCCAGGCATTTGCAAACTGTGCCTGCAAACTATAGCAAAAGTTTCTTCTCCTTCTCGTCTTCTTCTTCCTCCTCCGTTTCATCATCATCATCTTCTTGGTCTTCTTCTTCTTCTTCTTCCAAACTGGCACAAATTTTGAATGATGAAGCACACCATTGCACAGGGGTCTTCTCCTTCTCGTCTTCTTCTTCCTCCTCCGTTTCATCATCATCATCTTCTTGGTCTTCTTCTTCTTCTTCTTCTTCTTCTTCTTCTTCTTCTTCTTCTTCTTCCAAACTGGCACAAATTTTGAATGATGAAGCACACCATTGCACAGGGGTCATTGCGGTGGCTAGCTTTTGGGCCTTCACCTTTGCCAGGCTGTACTCAGTTGGCCGCTTCTTGGAGTGGCGCCCTTCATTGAATTGAGCTAAAAAACCATACTTGCCTGGAAGGATCCGCGTGTGCAGTTCCCTTACATCATACTTGAAGAGGCCCTGCTCAGCCCTCTCATCCCAAGCAGCATGTGCAACTTGGTCCAGCAAGCTTCCACCCTTTGGCACCTTTTCAACAGGTTTCCCACCCTTTATGCTGTCTGAAAGAGGGGCCCCATTGGAACCCTCTCCTCTGTTAGACCTGAGTGTGAACGAGAACAGTGAGACAATACAGTCTCGACCTGCTTACAGGATTCATGCTGCAAATGACAATATACGCATACGCAATATACGCATTGTGAATCATGTGGGTGTCGTTTTGCACCCTACACTTGTTGAAAGGCAGCTTACCCCTCTGAATGCTCATCCTTGTCTTGTAGGACACCAAATGACCTAATACGTCTCTTTAATGTCTTCGGTTTAATTGGTAGAACTATCGTTGGCAGTTGTGTCCCAGCTATCTGAGAAACGAGCTCCTCCGGATTGGCCGGGGTTGGCACAATCAATGGCATCCCAGTTGGAACAAGGCTCAAAGCTTGGAAGCCTTCAACTTGAGTTTGAAAATTGACACCCAACGATGCATCGTTTTCTGACAAGAGATACGTCGACACTGGCCGGTATCCAGCCGTGCAGACAGGAATCCCGTGCAAAGTTATGCCAGGTCCAAGAACTTGCATTTAACGCAGTGAAAGTGGACATCCTTGCTTTCGACCTGCATGTGTACGGCTTATGGACTTCTCAATTTATCGCTTTCCTGGTTCACCGTTGCAGGTGGATGGCCCCCCGAGTTCCGATCCTTCTTATGTGCGACCACCGTGGGCACCGCCAGAGGGACCCTCCCGTGGTACCCATGTGTGCTGTGGGCCACAAGTTTTGGCTGGCAACCAACGTGGCACAATTTCAGGGACCAGGGGCCCAGATCTACGGCGTGTCCTCAAGGCAGCTGCGAAACCGGTAGTACCGAACCTGGTTCGCCGAACCGGCGTACATTGTTGTATTCCGCACGGAAAAGAACATGTCAAAGAGCGGGCACGCAGACTTAATCAAGCTTAAAAGCCCTCCAAATTGTACACAGAGGGGTATGAATGTCATAGGTGACAGAAAGCGGGACGGTATTGGTAGTATCATATTGAATAACAATCCGATGGGAAACGGAAACGGATGGCCCGTGAAGTATTCACATGGGCCAATGCTAGCAAAAGTCCTCGTTCCAAACGTAATGATTTAGCTAAAGAACGTTGAAATTTGATTCATCACTGGTCGACGCAAGATACACAAAAGGATGCCTTCTATAGAGTCTGTCAGCACGTTCGAAAAGAGGCAGTCCTTATCTTCTCATGCGGAATGTACAAGGACCATGGATAATCTCAAAGTGCGTATACTGGCTATGATATCAAATAAAAGCTTTCTACTCGCCTGTTCCTTTTGACATATGTGAAGGGATAGTAGCAGCGCAAGGAGTGCGAAAGCGCTCTGTTGAATTCTTGGTGCTCTTGCAGGAATCTCTGGGTGACATGGTCTCCCGCCTCGGAAAGGTCTGCCCAAAAACATACGCATGCATAGACGTCTTAATGCTCAACAAGTCTCTGACGTGTTGCTATGACAGGCCATCCTGCAGCTACACTCAGATGACGACCAAGAGAGCGATGATGTGCAGCAACTTGCAACAGATTACAAAGTGGAAATGCAGTTCATGCTCAGAAGTGTAGCAGACTCGATCAACTCCTTCAATGAAAATCTGTGGGTCAAACAAGATGACAGCAGACTGCAACAAGCAGTCGAGGTAACTCTGGTCCCCTCTGCTAATGGGATGTGCACCTTTGGTTGCAACCGGTCTTGATATGAGCAACAGAGGGATATGTGATTTACACCATCAAGCACCGTGCCTCAAGAGAAGCTGGGGCCTCAACAGGAACTGTCAATCCGGCATGAGAAGGATCGCCTAAAGTATCAACAGGACTTTGAAGAGTACAAGTCATGTTGCAAGGACGCGGCCCAGCAAGCAGAGCAGGAGTCGTCAAAGCAGCTCGAAAATCTACTGTCAGAGGTACACAGCTTCAAGGGCTGGGCAATGTTGCATGCATGCTTCAACTCTTTGAAGCAACCCTGGAGCGTGCACAAGGGGTTACGCAGGAGGGGGGAAGTATTGGTGTTGACATATTTTCTAGAAAAGTGAACATGAGCGGCTCACCATGGAGAGGACCTGTTCCAGCTCCTCCTGTGTGGATTATGAAAGTTTCATCCGTGGTACGAAAAGGCAGGAAGGCTCCTCATTGTATGTTAGGAAGCCTTGCAATGAAGCAATTCGACTGTCAAATGTCAGATTAGACTGTCAACTTTGAGTGTCAAATCCAAGAAGTACAATCTTTCTTGGGGGATTCCATGTCCCACATGTTGCCCCCGCTGTCTCCACAAAGCCTAAGACTTTTGGGCCATGTCTCTCGCAAGGGATTGTCTTCTGGCGCGGAGAATCCCTGTAGCAACCCCCCCCCCCCCCCAAACCCAAGTCTCCCTCCTCCCCTTCCACTCTTTCCTCCCCTTCTGCCTCCATCCCCTCCACGCGTCCCTCCCCCTCCAACCCTTCCTCCTCCCTTCTCCTACCCCACACCCCCAGGGAGCCAAAAAGAAACCCGAAGCCAGCCCTGCTAAGAGCACCGGTTTGGAATGACCTATGGTTAGATTGTGGTTTCAGGTCTTTGGTGATGGGAATAGATGTAATTGAGCTAACTAATGTTCCACAGGTGAAAAGCCAAATGCACGCAGTGCAGAGCCTGAAGGAGGAGCTGGCCGAGCTGAAGGCGCAAGAGTCCGCTCAGAAGGCTGGCCTGCAGCAGCAAGTGGACATCCTTAAACAGGAGGCAGCAGTGGCACGGGCTGAGACAGAGGAGGCGGTACAGTCTGGGAATTCGCAGTACATGGTGCTCGTTGCGCAGCAGATGCAGCGGGAGGAGGACATCCGGTCCCAACAAACCGATTGGCAAGCCCAATTAGAGGCTGCCCACGCGGCTGCCTCCGCCAGGTCAGCAGTCCGGAGGTTGCCCAGACGGGAAGGGTTGGCTGGCATGGGAAAGTGGGAGTAGGATGGTAGTTGCCGTGGTATGGGAAAGTGAGAAGGATGGTAATTACCGTGGCATGGGAAAGTGAGAAGGATGGTAGTTACTGTGGCATGGGAAAGTGAGAGTAGGATGGTAGTTACTGTGGCATAGGAGAGTGAGAGCAGGTGGTAGTGACTGTGGCAAGGGAAGTGAGAGTAGGATGGTAGTATGGCATGGGAAAGTGAGTGTAGGATGGTAGTTGCTGGGTGTCACAACCAAAGCAGACCCTAATTCTAATCCTAATCTGTGTGTGGATGGTAGTTACTGGGTGTCACAACCAAAGCAAAGCCTAAACCTGCACCGACCCTTGGGCAACCTCAGGCGCAGGCCACAAATTGTGGCCCAGAAATGCAGGGGCGGGGATTGGTGCTTATACTACAGCTGGACCCCAAATACTGTCTTCAGGATCTTAGAAACAACAGCATCGTCAATTGCCGTCTCCTCGTCATCATCTCGTCGTCATCATCTTTATCATCACCACCACCACCATCATCGTCATCACCAAACCACCACCACCATCACCGTCATCACCAAACCACCACCACCACCATCACCATCACCATCATCGTCATCATCACTGTCGTAATCAAGTCATCCTCACCACCACCACTACCATCATCATCATCATCATCAGCAGCAGCAGCAGCAGCAGCAGCAGCAGCAGCAGCATCATCATAAGCATCAGCATCATAAGCATCAGCATCATCTCGGCGTACAACGCATCAAGTCATAACGACTACAACTACAACTCACCCCTCGCAACGACCAGACGGGTTCACCAGGAACTCACAATTGAGATCCGTCCAATACAGTTCATGTCCGTTCCTCACTACACAGGGAAGCAGGGAAACGAGTATATCTGATGATGGGCCAGTCTCTGCTCTGCAGGGTGGAGGAGCTTGCGGGTGCGAGAGAGGGATGGCAGAAAGAAAGGGACAGCCTGCTGTTCGCCCATGAAAAGGAAAAAGAGAAGTGGTCAGAGGCTCTGGCAGGGCTTGAGTTCATGCAGAGGCAGCAGCTGGCTCATTTGCAGGAATGTCAGACTGCTGAGGCTGAGCTACGTCTGCAGCTACGGAACCGAGATCTCAACGTCAGGTTTGTTCCTTCTCTCGTGATGAGCGCACCCCCGGACGAAAAGGC
>KV908790.1:32380-34818 GCA_002005505.1 Botryococcus braunii
ACGTACATGCGTGGCGCTACCGCAGAAGGGTGCCCATGTGGTTGTGGCGACGGGACCAAGCAGGGGGGGGGGGGTGAGGCGGGGAGGGCCTTTCTAAAGCCCTGGATGGTTGCCAGTTGGTTGCGAGGCGCCGTGTGATGAGTCACAAGGAAAGCAAAGTGTCCTGTGTTGGAGAATTAGGCCACGTGGATGCAGATTTGATCCTCCTAAAAGAATCCCCGGCCACTTGAAAGACCGCCAGTTCGCATTGTGCCTAGCATGGAGAGGAACCCAATCCCCTCTTGCAGGGTACCAGAGGAGGCCAAAACAATTTCACATAATCCCCGGCCCTTGGCTATCATGGCCCCCCGTTTCTATAACGTGATGCTTGTTGTGGTTCCCGACCAGGGTGTACACATCTCTCTCTCTCTCTCTCTCTCTCTCTCTCTCTCTCTCTCTCTCTCTCTCTCTCTCTCTCTCTCTCTCTCTCTCTCTCTCTCTCTCTCTCTCTCTCTCTCTCTCTCTCTCTCTCCCCCCCCCTCTCTCTTCTCTCTCTCTGTCTCTCTCTCTCTCTCTCTCTCTCTCTCTCTCTCTCCTCTCTCTCTCTCTCTCTCTCTCTCTCTCTCTCTCTCTCTCTCTCTCTCTCTGTGTGTGTGTGTGTGTGTGTGTGTGTGTGTGTGTGTGTGTATGTGTGTGTGTGTGTGTGTGTGTGTGTGTGTGTGTGTGTGTGTGTGTGTGTGTATGTGTGTGTGTGTGTGTGTGTGTGTGTGTGTGTGTGTGTGTGCGTGCGTGCGCGCCCCCTTCCGCCCCTGTCAGTCTCCCTTTCCTCCCATCCTCCTTGGCCCTCCTCTCCTTCCATGGAATTCACGTGATGCCAAGCCCCTTATGAAATCACTTTCGGCGCCCGACCAGTACGGTGTGGGGAAACCAGGCAAACCAGGTGCTACGTGAGGAGGCCTGCGGACTTCAAGAGAAAGTCACCGACCTGGAAGCGTCTCTGGCCACAGGCGCAGCCGAGCATGCGGCGCTGCAAGAGCTATTTGATGCGAAACAAAGCGACGTGGAAGGCCTTGAAGGCGAGCTGGACGCCACGTCTCAGCTGCTGGCCACGTGCAGGGAGTCTGTACGTGAAGAAGCTCAGCTTAGGGCGCTTGCGGAGCGACGCGTTGAAGATCTGTTGCTAACGCTGGAGAAGACTAACTTAGCCCACGTGTGAGCGGCCCCACCCCATGCCAACGTTCGTTTGCATTTTGCCCCCTTAGCGTCACCTCCGGAAAAAATGTCTAAGGCTCCATAAGTGCACCTTCAGTACTCCTGAAGTGCTCCTCAAGTGCACCTTCAGTGCTCTTAAGTGCTCCTCAAGTGCGTAAGTGCTCTTTAAATTGCTCCGGAAGTGCCTAAGTGCTCTTTAAGTGCTCCTTAAGTGCGTCTAGGGGGAGTTTCCTTGAGCTTCACAAGTTACCTTCATAAGAGCCTGCTTGGGGAGCGTCCAGGCAAGAGAAAAATGACCGAGAAGCACAGTTCCAGACGCTTCTGGAAGAGGCGGAAAAGAAGGCGAGGAAGGATCTGGAGGAGCGGGAGGGCAGGTGGAGTGCCCACGTGGCCGAACTCGAAAGCAGGCTTGCCGGGGCTCAGTCTGAGAAGGGCGCCCTTGCCAGCTCAAGCACACAGGAGCTGGGGCGAATCACCTCGCTTATGTGGATGGAACGCGACAAGGCTTCCCAGCTTGAGGCCCGCCTTGCTGCTGCCAACGAAGATGCCCGAAATGCGGTTTGTAGCCCTTTCCCACCCCTGCGAGTACGTATGAATGTGCTTGTGGGTTCGTGGGCCTGTTGTTTCCTTTACACACATGTATAGTGTGTGTGCGTGCGCGCAGGGTGTGTGTGTGTGTGTGTGTGTGTGTGTGTGTGTGTGTGTGTGTCTGTGTGTGTGTGTGTGTGTGTGTGTGTGAGAGAGAGAGAAGAGAGAGAGAGAGAGAGAGAGAGAGAAGAAGAGAGAGAGAGAGAGAGAGAAGAGAGAGAGAGAGAGAGAGAGAGAGAGAGAGAGAGAGAGAGAGAGAGAGAGGAGAGAGAGAGGGAGGGGGGGGGGGGGGGGGGACAGAGGAGAGAGAGAGAGAGGGGACAGAGAGGGGGGGGGGGAGGGAGGGGGAGGGGGGGGGGGAGAGAGAGGAGAGAGAGAGAGAGAGAGAGAGAGAGAGAGAGAGAGAGAGAGAAGAGAGAGAGAGAGAGAGAGAGAGAGAGAGAGAGAGAGAGAGAGGACGAAGGCGAGAGACAGCGACCGAGTGACTACGTGTGCATGTGTGTGTGTTGTGTGTGTGTGTGTGTGTGTTTTTCCCCCCTGTGTGTGTGGTGTGTGTGTGTGTGTGTGGGGGTGTATAGTTGTGTGTGTGTGTGTGGTGTGTGTGTGTGGTTGTGGGGGGGGGGGGGAGGAAGGATGACTAGTCGGACTCCATTCGATTG
>MVGU01001770.1:0-27500 GCA_002005505.1 Botryococcus braunii
ATTTGCATCTCTTTTGCAGGGGCCAGATGGCTCGAAGGCCCCTGCACGTCCCGCCTCCCGCTGCCCGCCCGCCGGGAGGCTATGTCCTCACGCTCTCCTCCGGAGGATGTCCTACAGGAACTAGCATCTGCGCCAAAACATGGGACTCTCTTCCCTAGTAAGCGTACATGTTATGCATAGAATGGGGTGAAAGCAGCTTGCTTCCATTAGAACAACCCACAATGACCCATGCAGAGAGACCACCTGGCTGGCAAGCAAAATGCCAGGGACAACATGAGGGGAAACAGCAAATCGCAATTCTTATACAGCCTTCAACGGCAGGAGCTGAAACCTAAAACACTTAGTGCTTCCGGAAGAGGACCTGACTCTAGGGCAGGCACGGGTCAACGCAGGGAAAGGCCTTCTAAAAAAGCAACATTGCATAGTGCAATCTTCATGGCTCTAACGAGACCAGCAAACATTACCCCGTCAACTATTCACAGTGCCCTCACACACAGAACCTTGTCCTGCCCACTCCCGCCCGCCTCTCCCTCTTTTACTCACCGGGAACTCCCCTCTCTTTTCACCCCTCACGTACGATTCATGCGACGTTGCGCCTGAACACAGACACACCACACACACGCGCGCACACCACACACACACACACAACACACACACACACACACACACCAAGAGAGAGAGAGAGAGAGCGGGGGGGGGGGTGCGAGGAGAGAGGGAGAGAGAGAGCGAGAAGGCTTGAGAGGAGAGAGAGAGAGAGCGGAGAGAGAGAGACGATGAGGAGAGAGAGAGAGAGAGCGAGGAGAAGAGGGAGGGAGGGAGGGAGGGAGGGAGGAGGGGAGGAGAGGAGAGGGAAGGGAGAGGGAAGAGGAAAGGGAAGGGAGAGGGAGGGGAGAGGGAAAGGGAGAGGGAGAGGGAGAGGGAGAGGAGGAGAGAGAGAGAAAAGAAGAAAAGAGAAAGAGAGAAGAGAGAGCACCATCAGGGTTTTGAGATGGACATACTCTCTGAGTTTAATATTAATTAATGGAGAATGTTTATTTGTCAATCATCGCAGGAGAAACAAAGAGCAGCATAGAAAGCATAATGGACCACAGAGACTCACCAGGTGTTCTAAACTAGCATTGAATAATCCACACAACCATGCACCGTTTTCTTTGTCTGCAAGGCTCCAGTCGAAAGCAAACTAATGGATAGTCGGAAACACCGTTGCCAAATCTTGAGCCGAAGGTGACGACGCCTCGGCGTTCTATGTCTGCGTCCCGCTCTGTAAGATAATGCCAGAATCCCTATTAAAGACAGAAACCCTTATTTGGAAAACTCGTGTGCAGGAAGAAACAAAGTATTTGCAGCATAGTAGGCCATAACAGACCACAGCGACTACGCGATATTCAGGACCGATAATCTCCACAGCCATGGTCGAGTTCTCCCAGATCCATTGGAAAACGATGATGTAACCACCTTCCGTGAGCCGGAACTCCCCAGTTTCGTCTGCACCTGCTTGTCTATAATTTTATTGCTGGACCTGGACCGACGCATTGGGAACAGTAGAGCAGGGGGGTCGGAGTTTGCTTCGATGGTCTGAAACCTCCCTTATTGCTAACTACTCAATGGCACGAGTCAGTGTTACCAGCCAATGAGGACCAGCAAGACCAAGAGGGTGCAGACAGAAACTGCGTGCAACATAAACTCCGGCTCAACGTTGGCAACGGTGGTTACGACTTTCAGTTCGTTTGTATTCCAATGGAGTCTTGAGGATCAAGAACTCGGACCATGGCTGTGGAGATTATCGGGTGCCAGTGAGGATGATCGCGTCAGTCGCTGTGGTCTGTTATGGCCTACTATGCTCTAAATTCTTTGTTTCTTCCTGCACATGAGGTTTCCAAGTAAGGGTTCTGTCTTTAATTGGGATTCTGGCATTATCTTTCAGAGGGACGCAGACATAGAACGCCGAGGAGTCGTCACCTTCGGCTCAAGATTTGGCAACGGAGGTTTACAACTATCCAATAATTTACTTTCAACTGGAGACTTGCAGACAAAGAAAACGGTGCATGGTTGTGTGGATTATTCGGTGCTAGTTTAGATCACCTGGTGAGTCTCTGTGATCCATTATGGCTTTCTATGCTGCGAATCCTTTGTTTCTCCTGCGCATGATTTGATCAAATTAGAAACATTGGCTCCATTAATTAACATATTTAACTCAGAGAAGGTATGTCCATCTCAAACTGATGGTGTTTTCTCTCTTCTCTCTCTCTTCTCTCTCTTTCTTTCTTTTTTTTTTTCTTTTTTTTTTTTTTTTTTTTTTTTTTTTTTTTTTTTTTTTTGTGTGTGTGTGTGTGTGTGTGTGTTTGTGTGTGTTGTTTTTTTTTTTTGTGTGTGTGTTGTTTTGTTGTGTTGTCCCTCCCCCCCCTCTCTCTCTTGTCAAGGGCTTTCTATCATCATGCATGTCAATATCTCAACGCTATCAGAGCCTGGCCCCTTCAGAGGTTCTGTTGCACACACTTCCCTCCCCAAACACCTGCATTCCTTCACATAAACTTTTCATTCCTACCACATGCTTTTTCATATCTCCGTCACTTCTTTCTTTCACTGTGTGTGTGTGTGTGTGGTGTGTGTGTGTGTGTGTGTGTGTGTGTGTGTGTGTGTGTGTGTGTGTGTCTGTGTTCAGGCGCACGTGCGCATGAACGTACGTGAGGGTGAAGGAGAGGGGGAGTCCGTGAGTAAAAGAGGGAGAGGGGGCGGGAGTGGGCAGGCAAGGTTCTGTAGTGTGAGGGCACTGTGAATAGTTGACGGGGTAATGCTGCTGGTCCTGATAGAGCCATGAAGATTGCACTATGCAATGATTGCTTTTTAGAAGGCCTTTCCCTGCGTTGACCGTGCTGACTAGAGTCAGGTCCTCTTCCGGAAGGCACAAGTGTTTTAGGCTTTCAGCTCTCTGCCGTTGAAGGCTGTAAAGAATGCGATTTGCTGTTTCCCCTCATGTTGTATGGCATTTGCTTCGCCAGCCAGGGTGGTCTCTCTGCATGGGTCATTGTGGGGTTGTTCTAGTGGAAGCAAGCTGCTTTCACCCCATTCTATGCATACATGTACCTTACTAAGGGAAGAGAGTCCATGTTTTGGCGCAGATGCTAGTTCCTGAAGGACATCCTCTGCCGGAGGAGGCACGTGAGGACATGGCCTCCCGGGCGGGCGGGCAGCGGGAGGCGGGACCGTGCAGGGGCCTTCGAGCCATCGGGCCCCTGCAAGAAGGAGATGCAAATGCCCTTCATTCAATGCATACAAGAATCCTGGTATGCCCCGTCCGCTTTCATGAATGGGGAGACCTGCGCACCCATGGGCACACGCCGCGCGCGCACACACACACACACACACACACACACACACACACACACACGCACACACACACGCACGCACGCACCACACACACACACACACACACACACACACACACACACACACACACACACACACACACACACACACACACACACACACACACACACACACACACAGGGAGAGGGGGTGGTATGCATGACTGCATTGGCTCCTTTATATTATTGTCGAGTCCTTTCAAGGGCTTGTTAATGAATTTCATTTGTCTCTCTGTTCTGTGAAATGCTTTCCGTTGCGGTGGCAATAGCAAATTTCATCTCCTTTTGGCAATCTCCTGTCCCCCCCCCCCTTTTTGGCAACAATTGCATATTCTGCCACCAAAAATACGTTTCAAAGGCCCTTTGTTTCACATTTCTCCGCTTGACCCTGTTCCCGCACATGTTCTGACGGCCTTATGGTTGTGTCAGGAGGAGCTGTGGGCAAGCTTATGACGCATGACTTGTCCGGGATGACCCACTCAAAGTCCCAGAAGCTGGATTTGTCCGGGAGTTCCCTCTCAATGTCCATGAAGCTGGGTCTGCAGGCCAGGTGCGGCTTCCCCTTTCTAATCTCTGTTTGGGAGGCCTTGGGTGTCCTTTCTTCCCCGAATGCAGAATTTGCGTTGCGCCGAACAGCCGATGGTTCTGCTTGCAAATGTCAATGTTGGTGGGTTACCCGTGCCTCGGTCGCGTATTTTCAGCCCGGAGTTAAATGGGTGGGGGAGGCAAGGCTTCCTGCACTCGAATGGTGAGGCCCACTGGGCATTGCCATTTTTGCACGCCAGGATAAGGTCGCTCACAAATCGCCCATTACAATATCAACCGTTTAAAAGATCGTTGATATCATTGATGATCAGCCCTTTCTTTTAAAAGACCAGCTCATTCTCAGTGCATCATCACAAATCAGCTCAAAAGTACCACCGATCGGCTCATAATAAGTGAATCAGCTCACACTAAGCTCATTTATGAATAATGCACAACCGACATCGTGAGGTGGACTGATGGGAGGTCAGCTTGGGGGCCCAGGGGCTCCAAGGGGATAGGCAAGCTGCCAGAGGAATTGCTGGCCAAAATTCTGGGCATCCTAGACCCAAAAATGCTCATGGCAGCCCGGCTGGTGTGTCGAGCCTTCCGCGCTGCTTCGATCCCCTGTATCACTGCCCTGCGGTACCCGTCCCAGTACGTGCAGGACCCAAGCCCGTCGAGAGACTTGGCCTGCCGCCTCCAAGTCTTCACTCGGTTTGCACTTTGGATCTCGGCCTCAACTTGCTCTCGGACCCATACTTCTTTGAGGCTCCCGGGGTGCTCTCTGTGTTGAGAAGGCTCCGATTGTCTTGGCTTGAGATGGAGCTCTGTGCCGAGGACCTCAGACATCTGCCTACGACCTTAGCTGCCGCGACTCAGCTCACAGCGCTCGAAATCAGCGGAGAGTTCTGCGAAGTTCCTGGTTTTGGGATCCCCCTGGCTCAATGCCTTGGGGCCTACACCGCCCTGCGGGATCTGAGCCTTGGGGTCTGCGACTACCACCAGCACACTGTATGGGAGGGCCTTCTCGGCAAATCGGCCCAGTTCAGCCGTCTGGAGGCCCTGGGGAGCGTGGTCCTGTACGGCAAGGCGGACTTTGAGGCTGTGGCCGCCCTAACGCAGCTCACGCGCCTCTCTCTGGATGTCCGCTCTGGAGAGACGCAGCATCTCACGCTGCTCTCCAGCCTTACTACCCTGCAATCCCTGCACGTGGCAGACGGGTCGCGGAGGTACGAACCCATCATGATGCAAGACGTGTACGAGCTGGTCGAGCGCATGCCGCAGCTGCGGGAGCTGGATCTTGATGCGAGGTTTGGGACGGTGATATGGAGCGCACGGTTGCCCTTGTTGCATCTCTCCCCGCCATCACGAGCTTCAAGAGTGAATTTTTGCCGAACAAGGAAAGGTGTGGGAGTCACACTGCCCGTAGGCTTGTCAAAGTTGCGGAAGCTCTCCATTCCTCTGGCGTTTTCTAAGCATGCATCGCCGCTCTGCACGGCCTCCATCCCGCCACCGTTGGGATGGCAGGTCGCCAGCTTCTCCGCAGCCTTGACAGGACTCGAAACCTTGGAAATCGCGTGCGAGCCCAGGGACTGCTACCTCCTTTTCAGCCAGCTGCCCCGATGAAATGTCTAACCCGCCTTTACATAGGTGTTGAAGGGCGGATAAGGTGCACACACCGTTCACGCCGGGCTGCTTTCTGAGGGGGCTCCCGCGGCTGCGGTCCCTTGAGCTGCAGAACGTGCTGGACGCGCGGCGCTGGCAGGACGATGCACGGTACGTAGCCGCACTGACAGAACTCACGGAACTCGTGATGTACTTCTTTGGATGCGAATTGGAGGAGGACGTGAGCAACTTCACGCTGGCACAAGTGCAGCCACTGACAACGCTCACGCAACTGAACTCGCTGAGGATATCTGAGCCTTGGGCCTCCGGTATGGCGTGCCCGGAGTTCCAGCAGGCCCTGAACGGGCCCGCCATCAGATGGGCCTTCCCCAGTGCGTTTAGTTTTGGATGGTATCTGGAACATGTTTGGTAGCTGTTGAATTGGTTGCTGACAGATGGGCCGTCCCCCAGTGCGTTTACAGCTTTTGATGTCCAGTGCATTGTTGAGTTGCATTGGTACCTGACAGATGAGCCTTCCACCAGTGTGTTTCTTCGATTTCGATATTCTGCACAATGCATGAGTTCATTGGCAGTTGACACCTGCCAGTTCAGACAACTCTCCAGGTGCAACGACTAGGATTTACAATGACACCACTCATCAATAACCATTGTTGCTAATGCAGTCGTAGGACCGTGCGGAGATCTCACATTCAAAGCATCCGTACGTGCAAGTGGTGTGCGATCTCTGCAGCGCAAGTCTCTTGGGCCCAACTTGAATTGACTCGACTTGGCTATACTAGACTTGTTTGTGCTTGTGTTTGAGCTTGCCAGGGCTCCCATGCACTACTGTTGAAGTGGGAACTCATGCATGCACGAGCATTTAGAGTTGGCTCTGCGGCCTGCGCTTCATTCTAGTCGTGAAGCCTCTGTTATGCAGATGTGCAGTTGTAGACCTATGTAGTGGAAGCCTCTGCATGCAGATGTCATGTGAGACCTATGTAGTCGTGAAGCCTCTGCTTATGCAGATGTCTAGTTGTGAGACCTATGTAGTCGTGGCCTCTGCTTATGCAGATGTCTAGTTGTGAGACTATGTAATCGTGAACCTCTTCTTATGCACATGTCTAGTTTGAGATATGTGTCGTGAAGCCTCTCTTATGCAGATGTGCAGTTGTGAGACCTATGTAGTCATGCTCTTCTTATGCAGATGTCTAGTTTGAACCTATGTATCGTGAGCTCTGCTTATGCAGATGTCAGTTGTGGACCTATGAATCGTGAAGCCTCTGCTTATGCACATGTCTAGTTGTGAGACTATGTAGTCGTAGCCTCTGCTTATGCACATGTTAGTTAACTCACGTTTGATATTATCGTAGCTCTGCTTATGCAGACGACCTATTGGAGACATAAATACGTCCAGGCGCTGGTGGTCATGCCTCATAACGACAGTACGATACTGATTTAGATCGTGTATTGACGTTAAGGTGTTTGCGTTAACAGATGCGTCCCTCTGCATGCAACGGGCATGCTGAGAGTTACGACCACTACCTACCTATACACTTCAGGGAGCTAAATTTGCACTGGAAACTGTCATTATGCCAATCATTGCCGCCACGTCAGAGGCTATCTATCTTCATTGCACAGCAGTGATCTTTAACTCGTCCATGTACTCAGTACATGCGGAATCATACATTTATTCGCCAAATGCCCCCTCCCTTCCTTCCGTCCTCGCCCACACACCCGTGTACATACACAGACATGCGCGCGCGTGCGGGCGTGCGCACACCACGTGGTGTGTATGTGCACATACACACAACCACAACCACCTACAAACACACACACACACACACACACACACACACCACACACACACACACACACACACACACACCACACACGCACGCATGCACGCACGCACGCACGCACGCATGCACACATGCGCGCGCGCGCACACACACACACACACACACACACACACACACACACACACACAGACATCACACAGACAACCACAAAGGCGCGTGTGCGCGCACACACATACGAGCGCAATTACTCTCCAACTTAGGGTCTCCAAACCCTAGTACCACCTCAAAAGGCTCAGTCAACCTGATGTAAACCCGATTGGGGACTGCGGATTGGCAGACAAAGGCTTCGTAGCAAGTTGGCACTGAGAGACAGCGTGAGTAACGACACGACAGCAATTCCTGTGCCATCTTGACCGTCTACTACGTTAGAGGGGAGTAAATCGACAAGGTCGTCCCTGCCTTCGATGGTCTGAAACCTTCTCCCCCCCCCCCCCCTTCTAATTGTCTAATTTTATCTCCTACATGGCGTACACGAGTTCTTATGTTGAACCACGCCAACCTGGAAGGGCACCAGCAAGACGCAAGACGCAAACATAACAGGGTGCAGATAGAAAACTGCGTGGCAACGTGAACTCCGGATCAACGTTTGGCAACGGTGGATTACGACTATCAGTTAGTTTGTATTCAAATGGAGTCTTGAGGATCAATAACTCGGACCATGGCTGTGGAGATTATCGGGTGCCAGTGAGGATCATCGCGTGAGTCGCTGTGGTCTGTTATGGCCAACTATGCTGCAAATTCTTTGTTTCTTCCTGCACACGAGTTTCCAAATAAGGGTTTCTGTCTTTAATTGGGATTCTGGCATTATCCTCTGCAGGTACTGGTAAGACCTCTGCAGGTACTGGTGTCTTGTTGTTTACCAATTTTTTGTTTTCCAACTAGAAATATTGGCTTTTTTAATTTTCATTTTAAACTTAACGAAGGTATATGTCCATCTTACCAGACCCGGATGCTGTTTTAAACTTTGTTATGCCTGGATGCGGTTTTTTTGTTACAATAATTTATTTATTTGTTGCTTCTTTTGCGCCTTCGGAGCACTTCTGTTAAACATGGGGCATCCCTGCAGAGAGATCTGTCCAGGGTATACACCATATCTAAAAGAAAGAGGGAAGCCTATCCTAACCGCACGATATCTGCAAACACCTTGCAGGCATATGACCCTGACCAGGCCCCTGGCCTATATGCCTGCAAGCTGTTTACAGATATGATATATACCTGCAAGGTGTATGCAGATTTTCTTTGGTGGACCCGCAGTCTTTCTGCCGAAAGTGTGTATCGAATGGTGCAAGAACCACGTGGCTGTCATGCCGTGCGATGTAGAGGCATAAACTGCAGAACAGCAAACATACAAGGTTTCCAACATGTATGTTTTTGTCAGCCAGGTCGGAGTGTGGCCTTTCCTTAGTCGCTTTCTCTGGTTCACAGCCGCATGCATAGGAAGATACGTCTGATTGCTGTGCCTCACGAGATGGTGATGCTTTGACCTGTAGCGGCAGACTAGGGGAGCTAGGTTTGCACTCCAAACTGTCATTATGCCAATCATTGCCGTCACGTAAGAACGTATGAAGGCCGGCTATCTTAGTTGCACAGCAGTGTCTATTTACTCATTATATGCAGTTTTTCATCCATCTACTCGCCAGATGCCCCATCTCTCCCTTACATACCACCCCCCATCCACACCCCTTGCCCACACCCCGCCCACACGCCCCACCCACACGCCCTTGCACATACACACGTGCGCGCGCGCGCGCGCGCACACACACACACACACACACACACACACACACACACACACACACACACACACACACACACACACACGCGCGCGCGCGCGAACGCACACGTGCATGCACGCGCAGGCTCCCCCGGGAGGGAAAGCTAGAGGTGCTACATGTATATGCTACATGTGTACATCAGGAAGAAAGGATGACCTTTCAGTTTTAACTTACAAAAACCGTGTGGGATGACAAGCCACGATCCGTACCATGCCCCGAGGAACACGAGCCAGTCCAAGTTCTTGTCACATCCCCCAGTGCTGGGAATCAACACATTTTCAGCAAGGTACTTCAAAGTCACTGCCCGAGACCCAATCTCAATTGTCAGAAATTGATCCCCGTAACTGCATGCCCCGAAATCATGTTTCTCTGCCAAGGAAAGACTCCGGAACTCAAACGCCAAGCTCTCTCTGACGCAAAATAAGGCCCCCAGTGTTTTACAAAACCATCAATGTCTGGATTGATGGCAAGCATCTTGTACGACGTCTCGAACTTTGAGAGCGTGCTTTCTTTACATAGCTTTCATGATACCGCTTTCTCAGGGTCATGCACATCACGAGCGTCAGGCATGGCCACCTCCCCATTTCAAGAATTAATACTTGAGGGCGCACTCCCTCACAATGACCACTAAGGGCAGCAAAATTCAGTCACCATTTCGAGGTATGCCTAGCTTAAATATCTCGTTAATTCGCCAAGAAGGGGCTCCGAACCATGAGGTGAGAAGGCCCACGTGGGTCCCACAAGCGACAAAATAATGTGCATTGGAAACGTCATGCATGAATAAGCATTTCAAAGGACGCAATGACGCAGCTGCTCACAAACATGGCTTCTAGTATTAAAAAATCACACCACACGTCGCCAGGCTTGCAACCCCCGGTCACAGTCAGTGACGTGGGACACGCGTCTCCATGCACACGCCCTTTTAGTCATGGAGCATGGACATACCTTTAGATTCCCAGTCCACTTGGTACTTCCTTGGTTCTGCCCTTGGGGAAAGGTGATTCTGTCTCTGTTACCTATTCACCTCATTTCTGTTGTGTCATCAAGGGGAGCATACACCATGCATTCGTACCACAAGTACAATGAACCGCCCGGCACGTGCTGGGACTCCCATCTCTCTGTCTTTCCCCCCTTCCCCTGATGACACAACATATGGTATGGTGCTTGGCCCCTATCAGAACTTCGGCCGTTGCACAACTTATCGTGGAAAATATTACATTAATGTAATATTTTCCACATGGACCAACTTATTTTCCATGTAATATTTTCCATATGGACCAAAATATTTTGGCCATAGGTTTGGAGGAGCGTACGATGAGCATGAGCACGATGCGCAGGTCGTAAGGGTTAACACCAAGCCTTATAAAGTTAATAATAAAGGACCATCTATACTGCTGGCCAGTTTGAACTCGTGTATGGATAGGGGGGTGGAGGGAGGCGGGAGGGAGGGAGGGGATGGAATAGGCAGCTCCAGGCACCGGGAAAAAGAGGGGAGGGAGCAGAAAAGGAGGGGTTGGCACACGGAGGGAGAAGGGCTGATTCTGGGGGAGGGCCGGGGGAGCAGTGCATTGGAATGCGTGAGGGTGAACTTTGAAGCGATAGGCGTAAGGTCGCACAACACTGTTGTGGACAACGCGCACGCGAACACACACACACACACACACACACACACACACACACACACACACACACACACACACACACACACACACACACACACACACACACACACGCACACGCACGCACACGCACGCACACACACACACACACACACACACACACACACACACACACACACAGAGAGAGACAGAGAGAGAGAGAGAGAGAGAGAGAGAGAGAGAGAGAGAGAGAGAGAGAGAGAGAGAGAGAGAGAGAGAGAGAGAGAGAGAGAGAGAGAGAGAGAGAGAAGGAGAGAGATCGAGGTGAAAGTACCCCATATCACGCACACCCGTCGAAAGCACAAGCACAGTGAGTATACAGTGGGGAAGGGGAGAGGGTATATGCCACCACACCGAGGTTTTACCCAGGGCTTGCAGACGACATTAGGCGACATCCTGCCAGAGCCAAGAGGGACCGTTTGACAAGAACGTACACCTAAAAGGCATACACCAAAGTTGGACGTTGTTCATGGAACAACCTCCCAAAGTCCAGAGAATAGCGTTGTTTCTGGTACAACCCATCGAAAACCACCAATCAATCTGGAGTGCCGTCCAACTCAAGAAAGAGAACATACGCCTCTCTTCAGACAATGTAACACTGTGAAGCCCATTTGAAAACATCACACTCCCGCC
This sequence comes from Botryococcus braunii, assembly GCA_002005505.1. NCBI lineage: Eukaryota > Viridiplantae > Chlorophyta > Trebouxiophyceae > Botryococcus > Botryococcus braunii. The sequence goes on from MVGU01001770.1 coordinate 11,421, forward strand.
GGGTAGTTGTGACGATATAGCAAGTGCCTGTTATACTAAGTAGCCATAATGGATTTCGAAGAGAATATGTCCTTTCCGGGTGCCCTGGAGACCGGGAAGACTGCGCCCTCGAGTCGGGACTTGCGCGGCTCGAGAGGATTTTGTACTGCTTGATAAAACCCTCAATCTTGTGCCCTTTTAAGTCCCAGCCCCGCACGTGTTGGTCTGGAGTGGGACTTAGAGGGAAATTTGTTGTTTGACACGTTGTTGGCCCGCACGTTGAAGGCCAGTTTTAATGTGCAGTTCATAAGCAGCTGCTAAACAGTTCCTTGATGTTTCAGGAATCAGCTCGTACTTTCTAGAACAGTGGTGCCGTGTAATGTTTAGCGTCTCTTCATTGTGAACTTCGTGTCTAGAACTTTCTCCATCAGTCTAGAACTCTCTAGATTTCTTATACGTGTCAGTTTGTCATGCATTTGAAGTGCGTGGCTGATTGTAAGAGCTTCTCTGGATTCCTCCAGAAGGTTCTAAGTTCTTCTGGACCTTTCGGTTAGAAGGGTCCAGAATCTTCCAGAATCTCCGCGTAAGTTCGGGGACGACTATATAAGGGCGTCCAGCCGTCCTCTAAACCACGCTGTGCTAGGAAGTTAGGTGAGGGAAACCTCTGTCGTGAGTCTTTGTAACCGCACAAGTTTGAATCCCAACATTCCTACTAGCCTCGTCCGTGACCACTGCGTTAATGTGCCTGACCGTTTGTCCTTGAATGTCCTAGTCGTAACTTGATCTACCCCACTTGTCTGTCGTAACTCGTCGCAATTGTGAAGCAACACCTCTGAAACTCAGTGCCAGTATTGATTTGGATATCGTCTATCAAATCTTAATAGTATCAGTGAGCATTCCACCCTTTTAGCAAGAACCGAAGATCAATACCAAGATCTAGCCGTCCCACCTTCGTGCAGTAACAATCAATTTACCTGTTCCAGTACCTATAGTAATTCATAGTTTATCATATAGTCGTTCATAAATTTCATTTAACAAGCGCCGCAAGTAATTTGGTACGAAGCCGCCACACCTAAGTCGTAACATCACGCACAGTAGTACCAACCCGGATCCTGAAAAGGAGCATCAAACCCTAACAGTAGGATTAGAATAAAATAGATTAACACCTTTGAAAGTGAAATATCTGATTTATAACTCCAGTTAAGATCATACTCCAGCCGTCAACCCCCAAAGTCCGATAGCCCGGCCTGCGATAGGCCGTAAGCCGGTGACCCCGACTACGGATCCCCGACTAAAACATCCGAGACTTGAACCGCAGCAGTCTCCGATTGTAACCTCCAGCCTTCGAATCGCACAATCGTAAGTACCAGTAATCCAGTAATCCGGTAACCCAGGTCTCAAGCAGTGAAATTTTTAAGGAATCTTGGAGTTATGCCACTTGGCATAATTTGGCTCAGTAATTCATTTTTCGTCTGCCACAGGGTGGCAGACACGGCAGGAATAATTTAATTTTCCCCCCGGAACGGTGGCAGAATTAGCATCAAATCAAAAGTTTCGCCAACTTACCACAGAACTCGCCGCTTTTGTACCTCTGCTGGAGTTTGATCACGAAACTCGCCTCTTTTGTAGCAGACCCCTACCTCTGCTCGAGTTTGATCACGAAACTCGCCTCTTTTGTAGCAGACCCCTACCTCTGCTGGAGTTTGATCACGAAACTCGCCTCTGATCTAGCAGACCCTATCTCTAGAGTCTGATTACAAAAGTCGCCGCTCCTGTACCAGCTTTACTGCATACCGGTACCCTTGTCTCGTTTAGAGTCATTGAATAAGACTTCTGTTTTAATGTCTTGAAAGACTATCAATTCCAAGACCCAGTTGGCCAACCTCTCCACTGCATTATTTGCACATGCACGATTCACTCGCAGCCCATCTTGCTGTTTTTAATGCAACTTGAGCATGTATATACGCGTTTCCAACAACACACAACAAAGAATTCAAGCTCATCAGTAAATAGCAACACGAGGGATCTCTCCTTTGCAGGATACTTTTTGCCATTCATTACATTACAAAGCCATGCTGGAACCAATCGGATATTCAATACTAGCACCGGTGTGACAAACTTACTACATTCAGTGCGGATGTCCAAGTAAGGTCCAGACTAGAACTATGGAAGGCCTGAACTAAACCGTTGGTTCTTTCATTCATCCTATCAAAATATGGCATCCATCACACTCTCATCAACAAAGGCGGCATTATGAGACCTTTTCATTGCCGAATGCCCAGCTCTGACACCTCTGCGTTCTTTCGCATTCAAGGAGTAGTCAAGAGCTTTTTCAGAAGGGAAAGTTTTCATGTCATACGCTGACATGAATAGCCTCACACAGTCGTTCAAGTGATTTTCACCCAAACGATTCCGGCGATCGTTCTTCAAGAAATTCATACAAGAGAACAGGCGCTCGGCTTGCACAGAACTAACTGGAATGATCAACATGATCAGCGTTAGTTTGACAAATTCTGAAATATCACGCCCTTCTCCTGCCTTAGAAAGGTAGGCCCAGACGTATTGCGTCAAACTCTTGACCTCAACCTCTTCCCCCACCTCAACCTCTTCCTCAACTGCATCATCTAAGGAGCTTTCGTCTTCAACATGCGAGCAAGCCTTTCGAAAGGAAAAAGAATTCTAGCCTCATCCTTTCTAGCCTGATCCTCAGCTCTGCGTTTTGTGATTGCTGCACGGATTGATGGCACTCTCTCACGCATGATCTCCTTGAACCGCTTGGTCTGTGTGCGAAGCAAATCCCCATTTATGATAGGGGAAACGGTGATGTTGTTAGAAAAGCCCACTATCTGCAACTTCTCTGTACCATGAAACCCAACTAGGAGCTCAACAGAATCCTCAAGATCCACAAGTTGTGGCTTCTCCCAATAGGACGCTTGCAAGACACTAAGTGCATCCAACAAATCCGTATGCGGGAAACGCTCGTATAATTGCTCAGCCAATGTCCTTCCAATATCACAAACCTTCATGAGAATTTCGTCAAGGCACCCTTGCCATGACTCCTTGGTGATACTCTTCCCTCCAGATGTAAGATTATGGTATGAACGATGGGCATCTGATGTGTATGTGAGCCGACCCCCTGGCCCATTAAAAGCCAAAGGGCTCAACTTTGACGGAGACGCTTGAATCTTTATTAGGTTACGAAACGCCTCATCAATCAGCCCTTCACCATTCTGCATGTCATAATGCGATCTGATAAATTTGTTCATAGAATGTTCAGAAAACAAAGTGAGAAGGTCCGTCCGTCTTTGGCAACCGAGTTCGCCAGTCAACAGAACCAGCGGTGGTGACCCATTCGGGACTCCCTGGCAGGGACTCCCGAATGGCGATTCGGTAGTCGGGCTTCGGGCGGTTGCGCTCCCCGGCCTACCGTCTTCCGTAGCCGCTGGCCTTAATGCGGACCGCCCTGCTGGCAGCCACCTAGCAGCCCACTCTGAGAGCCTCTCAGTAAGAGGGCTCTGAGAGATCATGACCCCCGTCCGGAATACAGGGGTGGCAGAATCGTCCCTTGAGAAATACATTTTCAAATGCCACCGTGGCAGAAATCCCTATCTTGAATTTTTTAACCTGCCCCCTCTGGGGTGCAGGTTTTCCGGTGTCGGGGGCCGACAGCCTTGGATGCCCGCTGGGGAGGCCTATAATGGGGACGCGCTGGTAACGCCTTGCACGCGCCATTGATCCGAGGCAGGCGTATAATTTCTGAGATTTTTCGGTTGGCAACGGCACTGAAATAAACAGGGTTCAGCTCCGCCAAGATGCGGTGTAGCTCCGAGGTCCGGAAGCTGTCCGTAAGCCCTGTAAATCGCAAATCTATTTTTTAAATCGGAAATCTAGCAGGGAGAGATGGGATTTCGGGGCGTGGCAGCCTGAGCGGAGGCTTTTGTACAGCCTGTGTACAGCGCTGTATTGCGGTGTATTGCAGGTAACGCTGCGCCGTGGAAACGGCGCGGAGTCCGTGTGGAGGCTGTTCTGACTTCCAAAGTCAAGCAAACGTAATGAGGCTCAGCTATTTATGATGTTTTAATATTTCATGGTCTTCTGAAAAGTTTCGAGGGCTGCGAGGGGTGATTTACGGGGATACGATGGAAACTGTTTTCCACGACGAGCGACGAACATCGATGTGCCCACTTCAAGGATTCTGACTTCGGCCATCAAGAGTAAAGTATTAATAACAAATCTTGAGGCATTGTATCTGGTATTTGTAAAGTAAGTGAGCGGGATCGCGTTTTTCGGGTCCGCCATCCGGGGAGCACGGACATCGATGTACACAAATACAATTTTCCAGAGCTTGCCCGGCCACGCCAACACTGTTTTTAACATTAAAATGAATCGACAGTCTTAATTGTTCAGTAAGCTTACAGAAAACGTTTTCCGGTTCCGCCATCCGCGGCATCTGCCTACGACTTTTACCGTATGTTTCTAGTGCTGCCTTTAACTGTGCATATGTCTGGATCATAACTCATCATTTCAAGATGGCAGAACCAGATGTGCTGCATGATGTTTTTCTCCCCCTGCACATCTCACATACCTTGCTCGCATCCCAACCTAATTGCGCCTGCCAGCCTTTTCCGCCTTCTATAGCGCCTGCCTTTTGCCGGAATTGGGGGCAGGTTCCGCCGATCCGCCGAGGGGATGGCCCTATGTTTTCCCTCTGCCACTCGGTGGCAGAATCAGCCTCTCCGCATTTCTTTTTCGCTGCATGAAATGGCAGAGTCGGAGGGTGCAAAATGGGATTATTCTGCCAGCCAACCGCTCGGAATTATTTAATTCTGCCAAAATGGCATAATTCTGCCACTAAAAATTTCACTGGTCTCAAGGCCGAATCCTTGAGTGGCGATCCGCATAATTTACCTTGATACAGAAGCCGCAGCCCAGCTATTACTAATCGTAGTGCAAAATCTCTAATTTTCAATCAGAAAAAAATTTGTCTACCTTGGGTATCGGGCACCCCGATATGGCTGCACCGTCCAGGGAGTTTTAGCGCGTTGAATTAGTCAGTGCCTAAGCTCTCCGAATCTGGCCTTCTGCGCAGATTTGCCGTGTTTATAGCACCACGTGAGTACCGTATTTGGAATCAGTTGAGCTTTGTCCGCTTATAGAACTGGGTATACCCCTTTAGGAGGGGCTTGATTACATTCCGTGTGTCGCAGGAACGACAGCAAAGACATCAGCAACGACCGTTTGTAGCGAAACCATATATTAGGAAAGTTCAGTTTGAAGCACCCCCATTATTGTACTGCAGAAGTTAGTTGAGACAATCTGATAGCTTTCAGTACTTGTTTTCTGTTTGAATACAATTGAGAAATAGTAAATACTATACTATTGGAATCGCGTTTGCATATCTGTTTCTTTTTCGAAGTCTTAGCAACATCAAAGATCGCGGTTTCGTGATACACACCTGTGGAAATACATAATATTTCGATCTCATCTTTAGAAGGAAGGTCTGGTTTCACATTAAAAGTACTTCCAGAGTTCATCTGCACTGTTTGCATTTATGAGTTGAAGGTCCGAGGTTGGCGTAACTAGCTGAATTGAGACTCGAGCTTCTGCAAATCCTGAAATACTTATAGTTTGTTTTATCGTTTGTTGGAGAATTAAAATTATTAAGAAGCTTCAGAGTACCCTGATTTGAAGGAAGACTTATCTGCAACTCCATTATCAGAGTTAGTGAGATGCCCCTTTAGGAGGGGTCTGATTACACTCCGTTTGTTGAACAGGCACCCCTACAGCCAGCTATAATAGCAGAATCAGCATTTAAGTATATAGCAGTATCAACATTATCTGACATTAATTAGTATTGTGAACACTCGAGCGTAATCTCTAATAGTGTGTTAGGCGATCTAGAGCATAAGACCTTGTTTGATTGAACAATTATCATGGCAGACATACAAGCCCCAGTACGTTTGGAATTTTTCTATGGAAAGCCTACAGAGGACCCTTTTCAGTGGTTAGAGTCTTTTGAACTCTTTCTTGAGATCAACCAAGTAGTGGGTGATCGGGTTTTACGTTTTGTTAAGCATGCCATGCGCGAGGAGGCTTACACATGGTTCCGCGCAAATCAAGATGATATACATGACTGGGATGACTGTAAAGAGGCCTTTCTTGAACGATTTGGCCTTGATGAAGACACCCTTATGTTAAAGTTAGACACATGTGCACAACTGTCAAATGAGACCGTTCGCAGCTACGCTGACAGATACAGGAAATTAGTGGGTTACTTGCAGAACTCTCTGCCACCCAGGATGGTGACCCAGTTATTTGTGAAAGGCTTAGTGCCCCATCTTAGGGAGCGAGTACAGATGACCTACCCCGGCAATGGAGCGTTAGCCGACATAATACGTTTGGCTGCAAACTATGAACAGACCTTTGGGCATGCACCATTAGGAGGTATGTACGTTAATCAAAACACAGAAGTACCAGCACGCGAGAGAAGTGAGCCTTGGACTCGCCGCCCGATTGACAATGTGGATCAGCGAGCGCCACGCGCGCCGCAGCAGCAAAATCAAAGGGAGAACAACAGAGATAACAGAGAAAATAGAAACTGGCCGCGTCAGCGAGATTTCCCCGAGAGGCGTAGTCAGCCGCAACCAGCAGCACCGCCAAGACAGATTGCACCAGCTAACCCACCTAGGGAGGCACCTCTTCCGCCACCCGCAACCGATATAGATACGCTTACCAGAGAAATGGAGAGACTCAGAATCCAAATTGCAGAATTACAGAGGCCCATGCCCGCCGCTAATTTTACTCAGTTTCATGAGGACCCAGCCGAGGAGGAACAGCCCCAAGTAAGGATGATGTATGATGGGTTTACTGACCCATTCCCCGTCTATGCCACCAAAAGACCAGCCGAAAATCCACCTGAATTGGATCAGCCATTGCTACGCCGCCGGCCTAATAATGTGCAAAACACCACTGTGGACCCCAGATCTTCAAATAGGCCAGCTGCCCCAGGGCCTAATGAACCTTCAGCACCAAGAAATAATCCTTCAACTGCTGCACCTCCTACGCCAGCCCCAGTACCTGCTTTTCCTAGGAGGGCACCTGCGCCGCGCCCGCCAGTCGACTTAGGGGGACTGCCACCACTTCCAGATCCTCCCCGGCCGGCGTACCGGAGACCACCAGTTGTGCCAGCCCCTTCCAGCGAGCCTATCCAACAAATTAAAGGGCTACCTATGAAGCTGACAGTACAATCCTATTTGAATCATATTAGTGAGGAGGAATTTCAAAGATCCATCCAAGAGCTACATGCGTCCCGCCAACAATTCCAGCGAAGCAAGCAAACCACTTCAACCCCGCCAAGAGCTGCGGAGGCAGAGCTTGTAGTAATCTCTAGTGACACCTCCGAGAGCCCCTCAGCCAGCGATACGCCGGAGGCACCGCGAGTCCAACAGCATCTGCAACGCAACCCGATCAGCACCACTGTAGCCACAGTCCCTATTATTCTTAACAATACTATCTTTGAGGAAGGAATTATCGACACAGGAGCAACAAATACCATGATATCGCAATCGGCAGCTAGGCAATTGGGCATGCTTAACCAGATCGAGCCTTGTAGACTTAAGTACTCATGTGCTGATGGCAACATGTCTGCCCCATGGGGCATAATTAGAAAGCTACCAGTAGGTGTTGATGGATTGATATTCCCAATTGACGTTTTTGTTAGTGGAGCGACGAACTACGATGTACTGCTGGGTACCGATTGGCTTACCCAAGCCCACGCAGAAATCAGTTTTGCAAAGTCAGAAATGTCTTATAAAATAGACCCTAACCTCATTGGGAAAGTCCCTATAACAGTACTGCCATCTGATAAGACTTTTAATCGTTATTGTGTTATGCGAGCTCCCGTTAGGAACCTGGGAGACCAAGAGGGACCGGAGGTACCGGCACTGCCAGAAGTAATTTATTTCGACGAGAGCGCCTCTGACACCTCTGCGCCCGAGGATTCAAGCGAAGAAGAAGTCAGTAGTGGAGAGACTGCCAGTTCATCATCTGTGGAAGAATACCCTGACCTTATTGAGGAGCCACAAGCAATGCAAGTAGGCTTTTTAAATTCCACCACCGCCGACCTCACCCTTGCAGAGGGACCATCTCTCTCGCCGCCTTCAACGAGTAACACCGAAGATTGGATGCTAGAAAAGAATATATTCAAAGACATTGAGGAGCAATTCGGCCCATTTGACCTTGACGCTTGCTGCGATCAGGAAGGCCGCAACTCTCAATTGCCTTACTTTTGGACACCCCAGCAAGACTGTTTAAAGCAAGATTGGACCCACAAGAACATTTACTGCAACCCACCTCTTTCAAAAGCAATGGAGATTGTGCAGCACTGCCTCACAATTGATGATAGCAGCCCAACCACGACGTCAGCCGTCCTTGTTTTACCCTGGTGGCCTGAAGCCACATGGTTTCCGATAGTAATGGAGAAATTCCAAATCGTTCGACAATATCCTCCAGGAGTGCAGCTGTTTACAGCCCCGGGACGATCCCCCAGCTCTTCTCGCATGCGTGTGGGGCCTACCCGTTGGCCGGTGATGATTGTGAAGACCCCTGCACCCAACTTGACTGAAGACCCCGGCCTACAGAAATTGCCAGACATCCAAATAATTGAAGAAGAGACAGACCACCTTGAGCCGAAGATGTTCCCCTGGGGACCAAGATTTTACCCGAGGAGCGCGAGCGCACCCTTGGACTTGTTAAGGAGTACAGGGATGTGTTTTCCCCTGGCATTACGCAGCAACGTACTACTTTGATGCATCATAGGATAGACCTCGGCTTGCCGCACCTTATCGCTGTCCCTGCAGAAGCAGTGGTACACCAGGACAAAAGTCTAACGGGAGTTCCCATGCAGCCTAAGTCTGCCGCAGTACAATCAGAAGTACTTAATTTACGTCTACCGACGCAATCCCGGGATGAGCATTCCCCGGATCACCTTCAACACGCAGTAAATAGTATGCAGAAGCCTCAGATTAACAGTAGTCACAATACATCAAGTTCACCCACGAGCCCTCGCTCGTGCATCGCCCAAGAGAATTTATGCAACATAATAGACTCAGACCACTTCAGCCCACTGTTCGCGTCAGCAAAAGTAATGTGTTCTATGTTAGAACCAGTTCACTTTAAAAGTGCCCCACATGATAGTACTGGGAGTGCCATGCCTTCTTTAGGCTGGACGCACAAATGTTGTAGTGTTTTACCTAGAGTGTTTGGAATTCCCACAAGACTTGTTGAAATATTTAGAAAAGGAATAGTATTGCCCGCATTGAAAAGGTTTAAAGTTGCTTATATCACCACCGGTAGAATGCTAAAGGATGCAACCTCCCTACGAAGGAAGACCATGCATGATAAGAAGCTTGCTCTAAAGGACTTCAGCCAAAGCAGTATCACGTTGGCATGTCGGAGTTTGGATTTGGAAGGAATACGTAAGCAAGGAGCCGCGGCACGAGCAATTCAGCCCTGCGCAACTATACTCATGGACCAAGGGTCCCTGATCAACAACGGTGATGCCGCAAATGCGGTGCATTCTGAATCACCTCCCCAACACGCAGCAACCGACAACAACACCTACAAAGTACCTTGCAGCAAGGGCGAAGTACAAGAACTTATTCCAGGGTCAATGACCAAGGACCAGGTGTGCCGCATGCCGCCGTCACAACTTGGGTCATTTTGCTATCATGGATATCTCAACGAGAAATATGCAACACGTCAGCGCATCCGAGCATCAATCTAAATGGAGCAGCATATGTGGAAGGGTTTGGATTCCCGAAGTGGGAGCAATAATATCACACAGGCTTCTAGTCCAGAAGAACTGGCTTTGATCAAGCATTTACGCCTTCATGGTGGAAGCAATCTGAAGCATTTGAACTCTGGTGGAGGAGAATAAGTAGTCGTCTGCAGTAATTATGTGTTTCTACAAGTGGTGTCTGATATGCCACCATGTTGGCAAAAGTTACGCATCGGCACGCAGTACATAGGTTGTACCTTATTGACTCATTCAATGCAGTACTAGAATATATTGTGACCATCTCAATGCGAGCAAACCCTCTTTGGGAGTCAGGAGTTTCCAAGTAAATGGGGAGTTGGCCCCTAAATTATACTCAACATCTCATGCAACATCGAATCGTACCTTATCTTACCTAACAAGCTGTACCTTATGCAAGCCAAAGTGCTACTTCTCGAAAAGACGTACCCAGTCTTTTCCTTCCTTTTAGGGGGGGAAAGGACGTGACATATGTGACGATATAGCAAGTGCCTGTTATACTAAGTAGCCATAATGGATTTCGAACAGAATATGTCCTTTCCGGGTGCCCTGGAGACCGGGAAGACTGCGCCCTCGAGTCGGGACTTGCGCGGCTCGAGAGGATTTTGTACTGCTTGATAAAACCCTCAATCTTGTGCCCTTTTAAGTCCCAGCCCCGCACGTGTTGGTCTGGAGTGGGACTTAGAGGGAAATTTGTTGTTTGACACGTTGTTGGCCCGCACGTTGAAGGCCAGTTTTAATGTGCAGTTCATAAGCAGCTGCTAAACAGTTCCTTGATGTTTCAGGAATCAGCTCGTACTTTCTAGAACAGTGGTGCCGTGTAATGTTTAGCGTCTCTTCATTGTGAACTTCGTGTCTAGAACTTTCTCCATCAGTCTAGAACTCTCTAGATTTCTTATACGTGTCAGTTTGTCATGCATTTGAAGTGCGTGGCTGATTGTAAGAGCTTCTCTGGATTCCTCCAGAAGGTTCTAAGTTCTTCTGGACCTTTCGGTTAGAAGGGTCCAGAATCTTCCAGAATCTCCGCGTAAGTTCGGGGACGACTATATAAGGGCGTCCAGCCGTCCTCTAAACCACGCTGTGCTAGGAAGTTAGGTGAGGGAAACCTCTGTCGTGAGTCTTTGTAACCGCACAAGTTTGAATCCCAACATTCCTACTAGCCTCGTCCGTGACCACTGCGTTAATGTGCCTGACCGTTTGTCCTTGAATGTCCTAGTCGTAACTTGATCTACCCCACTTGTCTGTCGTAACTCGTCGCAATTGTGAAGCAACACCTCTGAAACTCAGTGCCAGTATTGATTTGGATATCGTCTATCAAATCTTAATAGTATCAGTGAGCATTCCACCCTTTTAGCAAGAACCGAAGATCAATACCAAGATCTAGCCGTCCCACCTTCGTGCAGTAACAATCAATTTACCTGTTCCAGTACCTATAGTAATTCATAGTTTATCATATAGTCGTTCATAAATTTCATTTAACAAGCGCCGCAAGTAATTTGGTACGAAGCCGCCACACCTAAGTCGTAACATCACGCACAGTAGTACCAACCCGGATCCTGAAAAGGAGCATCAAACCCTAACAGTAGGATTAGAATAAAATAGATTAACACCTTTGAAAGTGAAATATCTGATTTATAACTCCAGTTAAGATCATACTCCAGCCGTCAACCCCCAAAGTCCGATAGCCCGGCCTGCGATAGGCCGTAAGCCGGTGACCCCGACTACGGATCCCCGACTAAAACATCCGAGACTTGAACCGCAGCAGTCTCCGATTGTAACCTCCAGCCTTCGAATCGCACAATCGTAAGTACCAGTAATCCAGTAATCCGGTAACCCAGGTCTCAAGGCCGAATCCTTGAGTGGCGATCCGCATAATTTACCTTGATACAGAAGCCGCAGGCTGCGGCTTCTGGGCGGCCCGCAGCCCAGCTATTACTAATCGTAGTGCAAAATCTCTAATTTTCAATCAGAAAAAAATTTGTCTACCTTGGGTAACGGGTACCCGATAAGGACGTGACATAGTCACGTAAGCACGGGCTGTTGGGATCCCTCCCGGTACGAGGATTGCACTGAGCTCAGTGGTAAATCATAAGTTTTCCCAATTCTAAGGAACACTTTCCTAAAGAACTTTTAAGGAACTCACCACTAACTCCTTGACTCTACCTTTGGGCCCACATAGTTGCAGTTACATTTTTGATCAGAGGTTAGATTTTAAATTTAAGTCCTAACGTTCCCACCGCCAGACATTTAGCCTTCCACCGCCCACCAGACCCGGATGCTGTTTTAAACTTTGTGATGCGGGCGTGCATGAGGTTTTCTTAGTACAATGTTATATTTACTTGTTGCCTCTTTTGCGTCTTCGGAACACTGCTGTCAAAAATGGGACATGCCCTGCAGAGAGAGCTGTGCAGGGTATATACCATATCTAGAAGAAAGAGTGAAGCCTACCCTAACCGCACCATATCTGCCAAAACCTTGCACGCATATATGGCCCTGACCAGGCACCTGGCCTATATGCCTGCAAGGTGTATGCAGATTCTCTGGGGTGGATCCCGCAGACTTTCTGCCGAATGAAGATACCGAATGGTGCCAGAACCACGTGCACGTGGTTCTTGCACCACGTGGCTGTCATGCCGTGTGCAACGTAGTGGCAAAATCGGCAGAAGAGCAACCACCCACGGTTCCCAACGTGTTATCTCTGTCAGCCACGTCTGAGTGCGGCCTTCCCTTAGTCGCCTTCCCTGGTTTACAGCCGCAGCTATAGGGAGATACGTCTGACTGCTGTGCCTCACGACATGGTGATGCTTCAAGCTGTAGTGGCAGACTAGGGGATCAGGGTTTGTACTTGAAACTGTCATTATGCCAATCATTGCCGCCCCGTCAGAAGGCTAGCCACTTTCATTGCACAGCAGTGATCTTCAGCAAGTCTGTTCACTCAGTACATGCAGATTTTCATCAGTTTACTCGCCAAATGCCCCCTTCCTCCCTTCCGTCCACGCTTGCACGCCCGCGCGTTTACACATACATGCCGGCGTGTGCAAGCGCGCACCACCCACACCCATCCACCCACGCACGCACACGCACACGCACACGCCCAGGCATGCACGCACACGCCCGCACACACACACACACACACACACACACACACACACACACACACACACACACACACACACACACACACGCCCGCGCGCGCGCGCGGGGGGGGGGGGGACTAGAGATGCTGCCGCAGCACAAAGGGAGTACCTTTATGCTTCAACTTACAAAAAACATTGGGGATGATATCCCAGATCAACAACATGCCCGAGAAACAAAAGCCAGTCCAGATTCTTGTCACATCGCCGTGTGCTGGGATTTAATACCCTTTCAGCAACGGTACTTCAAAATCACTGCCCGACACCCGAGGTGGGTGTTGGGAAACTGCATGCCCCAAAAGCATATCTCTCTGCCAAAGAATGACTCTGGCACTCACACGCCAAACCTCTCTCCGGCGCAAAATAAAGGGCCCCAGTGCTTGACCAAACCCAGCAACGTCTGGATTGATGGCAAGCAGCTTGTAAGACGTTTCGAACTTTGAGAGCGTGCTTTCTCACTTTCACAACACTTTCATGGTATCGCTTTCTCAGGGTCTTTCACATCACGAGCGTCTGGCATGATCGCCTCCCCACTTCTTGAGGGCGCACTCCCTCCCAATGGCAACCGCCAGCAGCAATTAGCGCCATTTGGAGGGGTGCCTAGCTTAAATTTCTCGTTAATTCGCCAAGAAGAAAGGGCCCCAAACCATGAGGTAAGAAGGCCCACGTGGGTCCCACAAGCGACAAAAAACAATGTGCATGAGAACGTCATGCTAAAAATAGCACTGCAAAGGACGCAATCACGCAACTGCTCGCAAATTGGCTTCCGGTATTTAAATACTCAGAAACACACCACACGTCCCCAGGCTTGCTACCCCCGGTCCCAGTAATTGACGAGGGACACGTGTCTCCTCGCACACGCCAGTGTAGACATGGAGCATGGTGGGAAGCCTGCACAATTCTTGTTTCGTTGAGCAGGCTGTTACAAGCGACTCGGCAGCTGCCATCACAGATGCTGGACGTAAACAGTGAGTTCCAAAAGTGTGGGAACAAAACTGTCAAGTCCCGGCATGGATCAGCTCTAATCGCCTCTGTGATCTGTCACCAAGTCCACGTGCTCCACTCCCAAGCGGGGCATGCAAGGATTTCTGGAGAAAGCAGGCCTTGAGACAATCAAAATTTCCAACAACTGCAACCACATTTAGAGCACCTGACTGGGCACACACCAGAGCAATCGGGGACCAACCCCTCTTTGCGCTCCTGCCCCCGGCCAGTTGCAAAAGAAGAAAGCGATTGAAGAATTCTACATGCGGAAAACGTGAATTCCACTATGTTTTTGAGTACCCGACCCAAATGAAACTAGACCGATGCTGAAGGCACATGTCAACTGAAACTTGCAAACAAATGACGACTTCGATCAACTTACTGTACAACAACATCCAGCTCGATCCACCCGAACAAAACCAACTTTTCTCCGCTGAGGAGCCTGGGGGACTCCTGCCCTCCTCTTCGAGTGGAAGCGCAGCCATGTGCAAGCCCAGCCACGAGCAACCCGAAGCCTGGCACACAAACAACATGCAGAACATGGAGTTTGGAAGCAGTCTAATCTCAAATGCCCCTTGGCATGAATCAGATGAGACAAGCCAGCTCTCCCAGCTGCAACCCAGCTTTGTCAGAAGCACTCCAATCCATCGAGAGCTCTTGGCAGAAACCCCCAAAACCAGCCCCCCCCCCCCCTTCATGACCACCCCAGTGCCTTGAATCGTTCATCACACAATGGTGTACAAAAAAGGCACACCAAAGGCACACTCTCCTCATTTTAACAAAGACGCACACAGAAAAGGCAGATGTGGACCGTACACACTCCCCTCCGACAACATCCATCAACGCCCTCTTCTCAACTTCTTCGTCATCTTCCCTGACTCTGCACGACGGCGCTCACACCAATGCTCTGCTTAACTAGTTCTGGCATCAGCAGGCAGACACACGAGACCCTCCAACAGCACATGCCTTGAGTAAATGCAGACATGCGCCCCTCATAAATCGAAATTCAGCGAATGTGAGCTTACACACTCGGGGCGATCTTTCATGCCCCCCCCCCCCCCCCCGGTGGGGGAACTCAATCCTTTCGCATGTTACTGGAGACACACACACACACACACACACACACACACACACACACACACACACACACACACACACACACACACACACCTCTCTCTCTCTCTCTCTCCTCCTCCTCTCTCTCCTCTCCTCCCTCTCTCCTCTCTCTCTCTCTCTCTCTCTCTCTCTCTCTCTCTCTCTCTCTCTCTCCTCTCTCTCTCTCTCTCCTCTCTCCTCTCTCTCTCTCCTCTCCTCTCTCACTCTCACACTCTCTCACACACAGAATCATCTCTCATGTTTTATGTACCCAGAACCTCAATCCTCTCGCAGCAAATGGTAAAACACAGTGGCTGGTGAAACACGTTACGCGAGGGAAAACAACACGCTTCAGACATCAGTCGGACAGCCAATGACTTCTGTGTCCCACCGCAGCCCCCCACGAATGAAAAAGAGCAGCTGTCACAGAATGCTCCCCAAGAAAACATTGTTATGAGTGCAGCCTTAATAACAGTGTTATTAACACACCCTCACACGTTTTCACAAGGTCGCTTGCTGTGCAGCTATCCTCACAAAAGAAGCCTTCTCCACCATTATCTGCGGACCATCCTGCCATAGAGACTCTCCCTCACAAGGGAAATAAAACAAAATAATTAAAAGAAACACACACATCTTTTAACCAGGGAGGTATCTCCGCATCATCTTGCCAAGGAAGCTCTCTTTTTCGTGGTCGAAAGGCTTGTAGTTGTTCTCTTTGTCATACATATGCAGCTCGGTGAAGATCGACTTCAACATGGTAAAGTTCAAATCTCCCTCTGTCATGTACTGCAGTCATGCCCCACACACACCATCTCAGTCTCGCGCAAACTTGGACCCTTCCTTCCACCCCATTTCCCTAAGAGGCTACTTCGCACCCCATGACCATTCAACATCAAGAACTCGCTTAGTTCACTATCTGACCTCTCATTTGTATAATGTTTGACCTCAATTGTACACTGCTTGACCTTTCCTTGTATACACTGTATGACCTCATTTGTACACTGGTCAGCCTCTCAATTGTGAACTGCCTCGCCTCTCATTTGTACACTGTATGACCTCATTTGTACAGTGTAT
>MVGU01001770.1:32500-35000 GCA_002005505.1 Botryococcus braunii
GGATCTTCGAAGAAGAGGAAACCATGCCTGTGTCCGTACAGTGACATGGGCGATCAAAACACGGGCATATGACCAGAAACCCATCTCACAGGAGTCACAAAAGGTATCCACACGCACCTCCTTGGGGATAGAGTTCACGACGGCAGCCAGAGTGATGCCATCCGGGAGATCCAGCCCGATGGTGGTGTAACCCATTGCTTGTGCCTTCGCTTTGCGGGCAGCACGGGCCTCGGGGGTTTCGGGAGCCGCCGCAATGGCTGCCAATCGGATGGCATCCTGAGCTGATTGCGGCAAACTGGCCACCTCTGGGGGAAGCGTGATCTCCAAGGACTTCTCCACCGGCTTCTCAAGTGGTGCTGCAATGGCTTGTACCTGCAGGCGTCGCGGGCGGATCCCCTGCGATTTCCCCCATACAACGAGTCAGCGAGTTGTTCAGGAAGTGCACACGTGCAACACATAGCCATTCGAACGCAGCCGGCTGCTTTCTACAGGGATTTCCTTTGCCTCTTGACTTGCAAAGCGGTGTGCCATGTGCCAAGATCTATGGCACAGCTCTTTCCAAGTCAAAAGTCGATGCCCGGAAGTAGGAGGCCCTGATTGTCCGCACTATGAATGTGCCGTTCGAAGGCGTGTCTTGCCTACAGAGCAAGGCTGTATGTAAGGGATGGAGCCGGTGAATGGAATGAGGAAATCGTGCATATGCGCTCATGCGGCTGTTTTACTTGCGCAGACCTTGCAACATTACTGCAAGGAGGAAAAGAGGGGAATCTTAGACAGATTTCTGGTGTAAGAGGAGGAAGCTAGACTTCGAAATGGCATGTAAGCCACGTTGCATAAATGCATTGCGACCTATCTTGCCTTGTTCTCGTTGCTCACCGGTTTTAGAAGTTTCGTACCAACTAATTGTTACCTCTCTTAACATCACATGTTCCCATGATACTGTACCTTGATAAAAGATATACCAGACAAAAATAATGACTGAAAGAGGATATCAAGTAAGGCAACTGCAGCCTCACATCAGAACCTCGCCCTGTCAGCCATGTAAATATAAATAAAAAACCAGATAAGAACATTACAAACATGTTATGGAACTCAACTGTTCAAATTATCGTCGCTACAGCTTAATCACTCTCAGCTTCACATCGGTGAGGGCAACCCGCACCTGAATCTTACACAACGTTCTGCGTGGCAAGTGGGGAACTCCAGAAAGTCCTGTACATGTGCACCATACTCGGTTAATGCACATATATGCAGATATATTCAATGCCTCGACACTCTTGTCAACCCCGTAATCAGGAACCCGCCACGGGAAACCTTGTTCTCATGCAACTTCACCTTTGTTCCAAGAACATATAAAAAAGCGTATAATATCCTGTTGTCGCACCAACCCTGTTCTCAGCTATTCAAGCCCATGCAACCTTGCCTTTAGTCAACCGCAACACAGGCCCACGACGAACCTGTGGGACTTCTGCGGAACGCCTGCATCTTTTCTAAACAACGAGAATAAACCTATCAACTACTTAATAATTGTGCATCACAATCCGAGGGACGTTCCCGTCTAGGTCTCTGGAAACCTGTGGCCTAAAAGGAACTTCGGCGGCCACACCACATAGATGACTTTGAGACAATAGAACCGCACCTGCGCAGGGTACAATGGTTCCCTTGATTCCCATCTGTGGCAGAACCTGCATGATGAAACCACTCAAGTCAGATACGACCGGCAAGACATGCGGGTTGGAACCGCAGGTGACCAGATCTCCGACAGCAATGCAACCTCTTCGATGCCCACCCACCTGACAAGTAGCCATCATGGCCCTGCTTAGACCAAAAGTAGAGCAGTGCTATGATGAACAATATCGTGCAACTGAGAGCCGTAAGGTTCCAGGATACGACTGACCGGTATGCAGCGGCTCACGGGCGCCTCTCGAAAAAAGAGGGATGGACGTGGCTCGCTGCCCGGTGTCGGACGGCTCAAAGTGGTATCTCGGGCCTTTCTCTACCGGAGCCCTATCTAAATTTGATCGAGATCCGATCCATTCCAGCTCCTTTATTTACCGAGACCACAAAGAAAAAATCCCCACCTCCAGGATTTTTGTCCGGACCCCCACGCGATTAAGATAAGAGTATCTTGCTGCCAACCAATTGGGGTCCATTTTGCCTGCCGTCGGAGGACGCCAGGTGTCGTAGGCGCGTCGAGTGCGGGACTCACGCTAGGTTGTAAACAAAATTCTCCCCTGCCCTGCATGCGTCCGGACACTGAGGCCTCCGTTCGCATGGCGCAGCACCACACTTTCGTGGCCCCTGATAATCGACACGCTTTACAAGGGGAATTGATCACAGACAACTCACTTGAGGTCACCATCACAAGGCGGCCACGTGGCGGGGGTCCGGACGACAGGCGGAGAACTTCCGGGAGGGCGGTTTAAACAGGACACAAAAGCGGCTCGAAAGGCCGAATCGGACCTGACTCAGATAACCTCCTTTTCGTATCCGCCTCAAG
>MVGU01001770.1:40000-42604 GCA_002005505.1 Botryococcus braunii
ATACATTGTACAAGCCGACAATGTCTGTGCAGTGAATGCCGAGAGGTTGCCAGAGTTGGCTCCTGTGCTGCAAGTAGACTGCCCAAAGTGTGGTCGAGGGCACCCCCCTCAAACATTTTGACGCACCAAAACCGCACCAGAACACGTGACCTTGTAAAATGTGCAAAGAAGGTGAGCGGGCAGCACAGAAGGCCTGCATCAGGACCTCGTTAGCTTGAACACGGGTTGCCGCATAATACGATCTACTGCGACCCCTAAGTTGACTTTTTTTAACGAAAACCAAACAGTACCCCAGACCAGTCCTGCAGCACAACCGGCACTACAAGAATGCATTGGAGTACGACGAGGGTCCAGTAGAGGGAACGATACTTTTATCACAATATATAATAAAAAGCAAACAAGGTGATTGATCTTCACAGGATTATTTAAATAATTAGAGACTAGTTCACAAACAGCAATGGGTGCTCTCAAGGGTTCGGCAAGTTAGAGGTAATCTGCCACCGGCAACTCCACCAGCCTTGACCGTTTAAATAGGAGATGCGCACCTCAAATGATTACAGACAACAGATGTCACGGTCAGAATGGATACCTCGAAATTCGTCTCTCTGCCTCCCTTATTAACTCTGTTGTTTCTTCGAGCTGATCAACGATGCCGTGGAAAGATATCGGCGAGTGGTGCACCGCACGTGCCTCCTCCCAACCTTCACTTTTTGCCACGTAGGCCAACGGCCGTGGGGCGTGGGCCTGCGGGACTTGCTTAATTGATATGTGACTCCTCACAGAAGTAAGCAGTGGCTGTTAAATGTCACTCTTTTTATAAGTAGTGGCAGCAAGTTACTTTCCCTCTGTCTCCCGCTCATGAGCATCTACTGGCTGGACAACTGTGCTTTTCCAGAAATTCGCCTCACAATACAAATCTGAGCCCTTCCCAAATCCTCCCTGATTCCCTCGAGCACTGCACTAAATGCCTTTCGCATGTGGGAATTGCAGGATCCCCTTTTGAGTCGTCAATTTCAGGGCTCACAGCAACGTGACTCTCGCAAAGCATGCTAGGAGTATGACATCTCTCAAAGCATGACGCACACCTTCACTCACTCCCTCCTATCACTTGCCCCCCCCCCCCCCCCTCTCTCTCTCTCTCTCTCTCTCTCTCTCTCTCTCTCTCCCTCTCTCTCTCTCTCTCTCTCTCTCTCTCTCTCTCTCTCGCCCCCCCCTCTCCCTTCCCCCCTGTCTGTGTGTGTGCCTGCGTGCGTGCGTGCATGCGTGCGTGCGTGTGTGTGGTGTGTATGTGTGTGTGTGTGTGTGTGTGTGTGTGTGTGTGTGTGTGTGTGTGTGTGTGTGTGGGCGGGCATGTGACATGTAATCAGGTAGGTGCTTGAGCGGGCGCACGCGCGGTGCACATTTGGAAACGTACGCGCGCGCGTGCACACACACACACACACACACACACACACACAACACACACACACACACACACACACACACACACACACACACACATTCACACGCATGCGCACGTGCACGCACGCACGGCTGGGGACTCGAGCTAGCTCACGACTGGCAAGGAAGTCCAACAATCGGCGAAAACCAGGTTCTCCACAAGGATACGACAGTACTGCTGGCAAAAGCCACTGGTTTCCCACAATAGCAAGGAGATGGTAGAATTACAATCATGTCGGTGTACACAACACCATTCCAAAATATTATTGACTATACCCACCCTTCCCACGGTACTTGACCGTGTTGTGTATTTTACATTTCATCCGTCCCGGTCACGTGGGCTTGCCATGCAACATGGCGGCAGTGGTTTCGTGATCAAGATCAACCTCCACATCTGCCTTACCATCAATTTGCACGTGTGACAACGAAGCGCGTGAAGTATTACCCCGTAGCCAACACCTGTTCCGGGTCATGCACACTACACGCTTTTTCTAACACCTTCCTGGAAGGAGCCATCACTTCCTCACCCCCATCGTGATTGATCTTCTACTCCGATGCACGGCACACACCCTGTAACAAATGCCTGCCGTACAGAATTCTGAGACAGCGAGTAAAACAACCAAACCTAAATCTAGTAGAGCCACGTGCAAATCTGGATCCTTCCCATAACACTTGGGAGTACTCCAGAGTTAATGGTGTACTAGTCACTATAGTCCTCTCTCAGCGAGGGCCATCCGCACCTTCTAAATTTCGAGAAATTCCAAGGAATTCAGGAAACGGGTGATATACATGAATTGTAATAAGACGCGCACTTGCTCCTGGATGGAACCAGAGACGTGGCAGAGACCCCCCTCGCAGCTCCTGGTAGCTATTCATAGTAGAATCTTCAACTGCAGTGAAAGCTTTCTTTAGTGAGGGCAACTGCACTCACTGAGTGCACAAGCGCTGCCCGAGCGTCAAGCATGGCCTGATGGCGCACATGTGTTCAAAACATGCAGCGATTGTTGCAAGGTAACGCGCTTGTGCAAGCGCATTCCCCTGCACAGCTCTAGCTGGATACCACTTTCTGATCAAATTACACAAGTGACCTAGACACGAGAACTACTTCCCTTAACCAGGCTCTGTAACGTCTATGGCTCGTCCAGTTTTTGTTGCATGTTTGGG
>MVGU01001771.1:0-37500 GCA_002005505.1 Botryococcus braunii
ATGAGCAGTTCACCTCATTGTTTGCAGCAGATCTCACTTCCTGCCTCTTTTCATTTTGAAAACAACATGCATTCTAAAGGGAGCTTTTTGGCTTGGAGCCACACAGCAGATGATGGTGAAATGTATTTGAGCAAAGCAATGGTTCTCCTGTTGCCGTATCCATGGGGTGGCGTTGGCTTGCCCGTGGAGTAGCGACTTGTCCACAACCTCAGATAGGCCCTTAATATTCAACGTCAGCAGTGTCAAGCACAGCTCTTCACCTGCTGGGGCAGCGGCTGTGGGATCTCATCACCTCCCTGAGCCAGCTTTAACCTGAATGCGCTGGTATTCTACTGCCAACTCAAACCAAAACCCCCAGAAACGGAAATACGAAGAGACACCATGTACAGGCCGGACTTGAAGTAACTGTCTAGTCTACTAGTCTAGTAAGAAGGTCCCTGAGGTGTGCGCACCTGTGCCTTGAGCAGGGCAATGAGCTCAGATTTGTGGGTGGGTTCCACTCTTGAAAGAACTTTGACTGACTGCACTGCTGAGGCTTTGCCCTCTGGCTCCAGCTCATCGAACTCAATGCCAGATAAGCTGTGCAGACCTGGCAGTGCATCATAGACGGAGTCTAACAGCCCTACCTGCGCCCCTCCCCCAACATATTGTCTCAAGTTCGATCTTTACCCCGTCATCAGCAACAGCAGAGCCAGATAGGAAGGCTCGGAACAGGCCACATATTGCAAAGCTTACAACAAATATATCCCCCACACAGTGGCCAGTGCATGTGTTTATTACTACTGTGCAGCTGCCGAACAGGTGAAACCGACAAGACGTCACAGAGCTGGTGGGTGGCTTTGGCTATAGCTGAAGCAGCTAACCGCCCTTTTCAATGGGAATAGCATACTGGCAAGTGGACAGCGCTGCTCCTTCCATTTGTGCAAGCACAATGGTAACTTGCAGTGAATCTTACATTGAAATTAAGGAGCAATCAACAATATGGTCAGTCTTTAGTGCAGACACAGCCTCAACAAAGCAACGCAACAGCAATGCGAAGAGGCCATGGGCAGAGGGGGAGAAGTTGGGTACTTGTCGGCAGATGGCCTCTGCAGTAGCTTTGTTGTCGCCAGTAACAACAATGACCCGGATTCCAGCACCGCGACAGGTTTGAATGGCGGCATGCACCTCCGCACGCGGGGGATCGTGCATGCCAACCACCCCGAGAAGCGTCAAGCCCTGCTCATCGTCGGGAGATGCCTGCCCCCATCCCACCACCCGGATACCATCAGTAAAAACGTTTTCAAGCTAATCCTCCCCCGCACTTCCCCTCTGGGTTTGAACATCTGTGATTTCCCCCATTCCCTACGTTTTTCCCACCATTGCTACCACCAGCTTCTACCACAACATCGATCCCTCTTCTGCCCTTCCCACGCTCCTGTCCGTCTCTGCTTCCTTTCCCTTTTTGCCTTTCCAGCCCCCTTTATCCCTTCCCTCCCTTCCCTGGTCTGTGCTCCCACGCCCCCACTCCGTACCTCCCTCACAACCCCCCACCCTTTTCTCTCTTTCCCATCTCCCTCTTCTCCCTCTTCCCTCTCTCTCTACACCACTGCCTTCCCCCTCGCCTCCCTCCCACTCCCCCCCCCCCCTTCTCTCTCTCTCTCTCTCTCTCTCTCTCTCTCTCTCTCTCTCTCTCTCTCTCTCTCTCTCTCTCTCTCTCTCTCTCTCTCTCTCTCTCTCTCTCTCTCTCTCTCTCTCTCTCTCTCTCTCTCTCTCCTCTCTCTCTCTCTCTCTCTCTCTCTCTCTCTCTCTCTCTCTCTCTCTCTCTCTCTCTCTCTCTCTCTCTCTCGCTCACTTCCTTCCCTCCCCTCCTTTCCCCTCCCCCATTCAACCTATCTTCCCCCACCTTTCCTCGCTCTTCTCAACTCTTGGGCATCCATGCACACACTACTGCAAAGGTGCTCACGAGCGCATGTGTGTGTGTGTGTGTGTGTGTGTGTGTGTGTGTGTGTGTGTGTGTGTGTGTGTGTGTGTGTGTGTGTGTGTACGGTTGTGTGTGCGTGTGCGTCTCTCTCTCTCTCTCTCTCTCTCTCTCTCTCTCTCTCTCTCTCTCTCTCTCTCTCTCTCTCTCTCTCTCTGTCTGTGTGTGTGTGTGTGTGTCTGTGTGTGTGTGTGCGTGCGTGTGTGTGCGCGCGCGCGTGTGCGTGTGCGTCCACACAAGCGTGCAGGCCTCACAGGAGGCACCTTCCAGAAGAGCACGGACACACAGCAGTCTGGACACGATCCATCATCATCAATATCCAACACTCTGGAACTCCTGCAAGCCTGTCAAGTATGGCATAAAATGGGTTTGGTAACGTTGGCACACGCAGTGCTGTAAAAGATTGTAATCATCATGCCCACTCAAGAAGACGGAAAAGGAGCAGTGGGAGGTGACCATCAAGTGGCCAGGTGGCAGATCACGGTAGGCCAGTGCCAAGCAACGCAGAGCCTGCCCTCCTCCAAGCTGGGTAACCTTTTCCAGAAAGTCCGCCGCAATCCGGTCTGTAAGGGGTGCACTGTCCCCTCCATCATCGCAGTGTACCTGCCCATCCCTCGACTTGTTCATTGTTCCTTTCGAAGTGTCTGCCTCACATCACATGCAGGAACAGCACCATTTTTCAGAGGGCGTGCAACTACCGGAAAATGCATGACCAGTGACAACATAAGGGCAACACTTTCAGATTGATGTGTCGCCAATTTGTTATCTGAAGCAACAACAAATCTCTGACATATGCGTGTCACAATGTTTCCGTACACAACAGCAACACCAGACAACTGTGTGCTGCAGCAAGCCAAAACAGCCGCCAAACCAGCTGGTCAAAAAGGACATATTGGAGATGTCAAGAAAGGCCCATCTGGTATGCTACCAGACAAAGCCTTCAGTCGACTAAGTACCAAATGGCGAACATAGGACACTCAAGTCAGACATTGCTTTCCTAGCCAAAACTCCGGTAACCGGCATCATCAAACGGAGGTGGAAGAACACAAGCTTTGAGGCTGGATAGCAGAAGCATTAGAGCACTTTGTGTTCATCTATGACTAGCCATGGTTAGACAACATAAATTCATTGTCGGCCTACATTGGAGATTGACGTTTATATTCAGGATTGCTTTACTGCTTGCTAGTCATTAATCAGAGCTTAACAAGCGCTGACACAAATCTAATCAAACTGGCAGCAAGCTACGATATTACTTCAGCATAGCACAAGCCATTTGGTGGTACATTTGATAAAACCCTTGAGGGGAACAGATCACCAGATAAACATGAAAAACTCTGAACGTTGCAAGATGCCAACCAATACAAAAACGCGTCCAGGTTACTTATACCCTGCATCTTGGGCTCACATCTAGCAAGACTGGGAAAATAAGGAATCACGGCATTGGATCCAAATTCACCTTTGAGCAGCGCGCAATGACAGCTTCAGGAGCGCCTTTGACCCATAAAACGCATTGACCATCACGGCGAGTCAGCACGCTCATCATCTTACGGTCCCGCTCAAACTCCAAAGTTGATACCTGCATGCCATACTCCACTGTCTTGCTTAATGCCAACAAGCTGTTGGACACATCTCTCTCATCCATGCAACGCCAAGCCCAAGAGAAGGTCCTGCCCAGCTGGTGTAGTACTCGCACAACGTACGGCTCAGGGGTGTGCCTTTCCAGGCAATCTTATGCGAAGTTAGTAGCTGCAGAACAATGGCAGGTCGAAAGACACATCCTGGGTTGCAAAACAACTGTACGAGCTGTAAAGCTAGCCGAAGCAAAATGACCAGGAGCATAGCAACGACCAATCTAGGTAGGTGATTGCACCCAAAACCAGGCAGAGCACAGCAGGAAGCATGGGGAGGAAAGCTGCTGGCCTGCTGCCGTGCCATTTTCCTTACGTTGAGAAGCACACAACGCCTAGTCAAAGAACGGAGAGGATGCCAATTGAAATGTAAAGATTCGATGCAAGCATTGCAGAGCACAATGGTCGGCAGAAAAGGGAGAAGGTGGGCCTGCCTTGCGGTACTCCTGATTCCAGTAGTCATTGCAGAAAGTGGCACGATCCTGGCGGCTGAGCTGTGAGAGCGCAGAGGGCATACGGTCAAAGCCCTGAAGCCCAATCTTCTCTGCCAGCATCCTCAGGGCCACCTCCGTTGCCTCCCCGACCTTTTGATAAGCCTCCTTGTCTGCAAACCTCACAATTTGTAGGACTCCAACCCCTAATCCTATGCTCAAGAATACTTCATGCAATGAAAGCAGAACCAATGCGACCCATCAGCATGGAAGAAGAGGACCTCAATAAAATCCTGCACCAAAGCCAGTAGGGTAAACAACAAGCAATAATCACTCACTGGCAGAATAAACAAATCTCTGAAGCAACAGCTGAGCAAATGTGTCATGTGCAGCAGGTTAGTCCCGGCTCTGCAAGCAGGTGCACCTACTCTTCACATTGGCAAGGCCACGTTGCTGTGCTCAACAGCCCATGGTTGCATATAATGCGATCCATACCCAATCATCAAGTCACAGCACCACTTTCGAGGTAGACCACACAAGAAATCAAAATGAGAGCTGCTACCAGCATATCTTGAATGTGCATCACAACGCATAGTGTTTCAAAAGCGCAGGGTTGCAGCCCCATACCTGCAGCATATACAACAATGGAGTCATTGCACAGTGCAGAGCACATAGCCATGCGTAGCAAGCAGGAGTGGTCCCCAGGGTGCTCCACCACGCGACCGCCTTCCTCCACAATTTCCCCTTCAGGCGTGAAGGTCGTGCCTTCAAACCCCACGCTCAAACTTTGTAAGAATTTTTGGGCTCGATAAGAATATTAAGGAGAGGGTCAAATATATGACTTTGCTGCTACTCTGCAGGGAACTCTCACACTTGGAAACGAATGAATGTTGTCTATGTGGACAACACCACCACCAAATTGTTTATAAATTTGCAGGGCTGGTGCCAAGACGCCCATCTGGTACTCTGGGCATCTTCAACAAGCTGCTCAATTCTCAGTAGCCTGGGACACAGGAGAGGCAGACGCACAACCTTTGGTGCGACCTCAAACCCTACATCCAAAGTCACAGCTGGTCAGGCAGGGTGAGGTGGCTGGACATTGAGTGCGACACAATGCGGATGTAACGAAAGAGAGAGAACACGGGCAACCTGTGACGGTGAAGTCTGCGAGACCCTGGGCCGCGGAGCGCAGCACAGCCAACCGGACAACCGACATCTGATTTGTGGTCAGCGTCCCCGTCTTGTCGGAGCAGATAACAGTTGTGCATCCCAGTGTTTCAACGGATGGTAAGCTGGACCCCAAAGGCAGGTGATCAGTTTGTCAGAGCCCACTCCTTTCACTATCTACACCAAAGTTTACATCGTCAAGTCAATGGAATGCGACTGGGCCAGTGCAGGTCTGTGGCACCCCCCTCCCGTACCTCCAGTTGATGGAACATAGTTACACATGAAGGAGGGAGCCTACCTACGAACAATTGCATTGCGCTTTGCCATTTTGCGGGATCCGAGGGCCAGACAAGTGGTCACCACAGCTGGCAGGCCTTCCGGAATTGCTGCTACTGCCAGGGCCACCGCAATCTTGAAGTAGAATATAGACCCTTGGACCTGACACCAATGCCCCACTGCCTCACAAACAAGATTTCACACCCCACTGCCTCACGGGGGCCTTCAACTTCAAAAGGTCAGGTGTCAATGTTGAACAACTGCTGGGCAGCAGTGCTCCCCTTCTGGCAATGCCAAAGACTAGGAAATTTGAGGCTATTGAGGCAGAAAGCAGAAGGATCAAAACAAAAGGCAGTCCATTACAGTAGTGCTACAGTGGAGGAAGGGCAGGATGACCCGCACGACGCAAATTTCCATACTTGTAACCATTAGAAACGGAGGGAAGGGGCTTGCCAAGGTCTCGACGGAGACCCATGACAGATATGTTTTCCAAAGAAAGTGCTGCAGATGCTCAACGTCCCACACATCTGTGAAGCAGCTTCGCCTCCGCTAGGGAGAGCACCCATTGCAAGGTAGAGAGAATAAAAAGGAAATATCGGCTGACATATAGAATTTTGAAAAACAAATCCAATAAGTATTCAAGGAAGATCAAGCAAAAACAGTGACATAAGAAAACTGTTTGTGTAAGTTAAAGGAATGATGAACAGACGCCTGGAGGAGAGGGCTACTCACCCAGCCACCATGAAGAGGATCGTTGAACCGGGGTATGTTGATCACCCAAACCAATATGCAGATCATTGCGATGACCTGCACATTAATGAGTTTGTCAACCTAGAAGCACGCCGCCAATGCCATAAATCAAAAGTCTTCGTTGTAAAATGGGTCAACCTAAAAGCACGCTGCTAATGCCATGATTCGAAGTTTGACAACATGCTTCATTAGGTCTCACATTCTCGAACAATTCCCAAGTGACAGCACAAACTTTGGCTCACAAACCCAGCATGGTTGACAAATTTCTATACCTGAGCCATGGCCACAGGTGTAGCGAACGCAAATTGTACAGCTATGTAAAGATAGTATACGACACCAAAGAAACCGCCATGCATTGGTGATCAAAATACCCTTGTGCACAATATTGACTCATGCAGATATCAGGTCTGAGAATTTCCAAAAAAAAATGCGGGCAAAGTCCCAAGAATCTCTGACAGAGAGAGTTAGTCAAACTTTCCCAGTCAGAGAAATATAATCTCTGACAGATGGCACAAAAGTGAATGTTCTTATACAAGAATTACTACAGTTTCTTGGGACCCTGCTGCACGAATCTGTGCTGCAAGTAATGGTGCAGCACCAGAAACGTACCATAATCACACTGCACAAAACACACAAAAAGGCGGACTCTGGACCCGTGTACGGTACGATTTACCTGGATGTTACATATAGAATAAACATTATGGAAAATGTACCATGGCCCAACCCTACAAAACGATTGAACACCGGAATCCGGGCTCGCGGGCGAGGCAGCCTGCTCCTCTATAGCCAAAAAATTGGTCGCACAAATCAAACAAGAACGCTCACCTTGGACAAAAAGGTACCAAACTCATCTAGTTTCTGCTTAAGAGGAGTAACATCTTCAGGCGCCTCCACCATAGCATCCCGAATTTTCCCAATGGCTGTAGAGGGGCCCGTTCCAGTGACGACAGCACGTGCTCTGCCAACAGTTATAACCGTGCCCTGCACAAGGACCAAAAATCGAAAATTGTCCTGATGAATTTCGCGACCAGAAGTTCAGCCATGTATGTGGCGCCACATGAAGTTCCATGGCACAGAATGTGCAACATGTCCGGGTCAAAAAGACTTTTACTCCTGCTGCTTGTCAATTGTTCACGGAAGGGAAATTACCACCGAAGCGACAAGCAATGATGGTTGTTTGCAAGGCTATCTGTGCGGCTGCCATCACAAAAGAAGGATTTTAAAACTGCTAAAATATGCAAAGGCTCACCGAGAACAGTATGCAGTGCTTATCTTGGTATACGGCTTTGCGGCTTGGGACCGCTGCTGTGGATTTTGCAGCACTTCCACTCTCCCCCGTCAGAATTGACTGCAAGCCAAGGAACTCCAAATGGCACTCCAGGGCATTTCAACTCGTCCGCCATTGAGAGACACAACAAGTCAAACTCAACAGACAATGTCCCCTAAGCCCAGGTGCCCATTAGTGGCAGCAATGCGACCGACTCAGTACCCTTACTAACAGCCAACCTTCTTTCTCTCTTTGAGTATTTGCAAAAAGCCCTGCTGAGATGCCCCACAGTGGGTACAAAGGATAACACCTAGCGTGAATAAGTAGTTTAACCAGAAGATTTGTTTATGCCGTACTCCATTGAAGGTGTCCACAAAATTGGGGCAAAAGGTAATCAATTGCTACGCACCTGATCTGCTCGAAGAGTACTACTCAACAGCTCGATGACACGAAGATCAGCTGGCACCTTTCCTCCAACTGCAGACAAATACAACAGATGTCATAATTCCAGGTTAAGCCACGGCCATGGAATCTGCACTGAACAATGCAATGAACAACTCCGAATGTATGCATAATGCAAATCAGAAAAATTGATGCGCTGCATCAACAAGAGGCTGCCCCGCAAATGTAACGGTCAGTGGTTTCAGTCTTATTGCCGCTTGAAAACTGTGTGCATACTTGATAAACCCCCTCTGACTACTACCCTTCTCTCAAAGCAAATACCAGGCTTTTTCAGCAAACCTGAACAGTTTACCTGAAACTTCTACAATATCACCGGGCACCAACTCGCTGGCAGGCAGTACACTAAGCCGCCCATTGCGCAGAACCGTGGCTGCATCTGCCTGTCAAATTCAATGGCAGTGACTCCTCCGAATCAAAAACATTAATGATGACAAACTATAAAGGTTGAAGGCACACTAATAATTTTAAGATGACAGCCATTGCAACAGAAGATGTACCTCATAAGCTTTAAGTTCTTCAATAGCCTTTTCCGCATTTGTTTCAGTGATCACTCCCACAGTAGCTGCATGCAGAGGGACACAGTTAGCAAAGCACGCATATACAACAAGGGTGCAAAATTTTAAACCACATGTCTCAAACAAATAAAAAATAAGATAACCCCCTTTGCAGCCCGGACTGACTGCCACAGTTTCCTTGAGCATACCGTTGGCGATCAAAATCAGCACGATGACCCCCGGCTCGACAAACACACTGGCCCCTGTTTCTCCATTTATGATAGCTATAACGAGATCCACAACAGCGGCAACAATGAGGATCTTGACAAGAAGATCATCGAATTGCTTGAGTACAAGCTTCCAAAACGGCGTCCCCTTGTCTGGCACAAGCTCATTGGGCCCATAAATGGCTCGCTGCTCAAGTACTTGCTCATCTGAGAGTCCTTTCGAAGGATCTTCCCCGAAATGTTGAAGAACCTGCGTAAGATCAAGGACACGGCACAAGTCACTCTTAGTAGATAATGGAAGTCCTGATAACACCCCCGAAATTGCTGAGTTTGAGTGTAATCATAGCCAGCACTAATTGAAACGCGGCCTAACATTACATTTGGTTACTTTTACGGAAAGAACGTGCACATGCACGCTTTCACCAAGCCTTTGTCCAAGGGACATGTTTAAAGGGAGGGGTCAAGGCCCAATTTCCTTTCGATGATCAGATAATCAGTGCCCCAAAACATAGACATAATTAAAGACGACACAAGCTGAACATACCTCCGAAACCTCCAGAGCGTGAGCGTCCTCCATGGGTCATACCAAAGCAACTATTATGAGCCACCACACCTCGGATCTTTCCATGAGCAAGAGATGCTAAACTTTTAATAAATTTTTGGGGTTTAAAACGTTTGAGTTTCGCGTAATGTTAGGTAAATGGGCATCGGCCTGACATGCAGTTCACGTCCCGGTCATCAACGCAACTCCCAAATACGCTTGGTACAGGAGATTTTAAAAACAACTCCTGCAATACCTGAGGATCCTTTGGTGGAAAGTTTGAGGGTCATTCCGAGATTCTGTTGCCCAAAGATCGCGTTCATGCTGTACGGGATCCCCGTGACGGTTGGGGGAGGCCCTTTTCTTTCCGGTCCAATAGCAGGTAGAACTCATCCAAATGACAGTGCCGGCTTGCCCATATGCAAACAGACGGTGTGGCTGAGCTCGAGCTCCACCCTAATAGTCTTCAAAAGTTGCAACCTTTGTTGAATTTGCAAAGCAAAGCTTGCAGCATATGTAGGGGATACATGCTGCAAGGCCTGCTTCTTGACCGCACCGACACCCTGAAGGGGTTACAGGCTTTCCTACACAGCGTAAAAGGCGCATCACCCTTTCATGACAATTAGACAAGAAGAAGGGAAACAGAAATATTGTAATGCCTGTCAGGAATCAGAGAAGGGCAAATTGCATGCATATGTGTTAGGTCGGCATATCCTGCACACACGCAGACAGGTCGTAAGGGTATGCTCCTTCAGCTACAATCCAAGCCGACTGTCTGCACTTGAGCAACAGCAACTGTATAAACAAGACTAGCATCCTAAGTTCCCAGCATATTTTTACCACAGTTGCCCGACTGTGCGGTGACCGCTGCTTGAATAGCCTTTCCACAACAAACGCGTGATCAAGATCAGATTGTACCTTATGTCAGAACACCGTCCACATCTAAACCGTGTCTTAAGGTACCTTATGTTCACAATGGACCCATATCCTAGTATTGTACATGAAGATCACCTAAAGCACAAGGTATCCAATAATAACGTTCACAACTAAACAATATGTAAGTGGATACTAGCACTAATGTGAATGCAGGGGCCATAGACAGAAGGTGATAATGAAAATCCTACTGTAACATGGCAAGGAAAGGCACGCTGCGAGCGATACGGATAAGAAGGGAGAGGGGAAAAGAGAGGGGGGGGACAGAGGGGGGAAGGGAGGGGGGAGAGGGGGATACCCCTTCTCACTCGGGAGAGAGAGATAGCGCGCGCGTGCGAGAGAGAGAGAGAGAGAGAGAGAGAGAGAGAGAGAGAGAGAGAGAGAGAGAGAGAGAGAGAGAGAGAGAGAGAGAGAGAGAGAGAGAGAGAGAGAGAGAGAGAGAGAGAGAGAGAGAGAGAGAGATAGCGACACGGGGGAGAGAGAGGAGAGACACGCGGGGGGAGAGAGAGAGAGAGAGAGAGAGAGAGAGAGAGAGAGAGAGAGAGAGAGAGAGAGAGAGAGAGAGAGAGAGAGAGAGAGAGAGAGAGAGAGAGATTTAGAGAGAGAAAAGAAGAGAGAGAGAAAAAAAAGAGAAAAAAGAGAGAGAAGAGAAGAAGGGTGATCTTTCTCTAAGTGTTACTCTCAGTGTGGTGCGGACATAAATGGCTGATGCGGAATGCATATATATGCAGAAAGAGGCGGAGGAATTCCTCACGTTGGGGGAAAATTTGGGAATTACATTGAGATGCGGCAGAAATCACTGTTGTATACTTCAAGCTATCCAACCATCTCACGTTCCATTCTTACAGAAACAGTTGTTTTGTGACAATTATCTTACGCTTAAGCTCAATTGGTGATGCAATTGGTACGTCAGGAACTCAGCTGCTTGCGAGCAAAAATGGTGCTTCAAAGCTGTGACACAATCATGTGTGTGTGTGTGTGTGAAAGAGAGAGAGAGAGAGAGAGAGAGAGAGAGAGAGAGAGAGAGAGAGAGAGAGAGAGAGAGAGAGAGAGAGAGAGAGAGAGAGAGGGGGGGGGATAATATAATCATGAGTCGCACGGCCTGTTGGGTTCGGCATTGGAAAGTCCATCTTCTAGTATCAGTGCAGAACAGCGTTTTCGCTTAACCTCGTGGGTTCAGCATTGGAAAGTCCACCTTATGCTATCAGTGCAGAACAACGCTTTGGTTTGATTAACCCGCTATGTTACATAAGGCATATATGACTGAGTTCTTCTGGCAGTCTGATAACGATCCAAGAAATGGTTAGAAGAAATGCTCCAAGAAATGCTATACACGATTTCGAAATCTGACTTCGGGGCGTCGTAGGAGCCTAGCCAGGACTCGCGGCCAAAGAGCCAGCTGCCGGCGTTGAGCGTTTGCAACCAATCTGCTCGGACTTCTCAGCCTTCACTCTCTGTTTAATCCTCTGTTCTTACAACGTCAGAAATTGCTTAAGAAAATATTTGGAAAGGACTTAAGATTTCTCATTGATTATCAGCTGTGGCGTGTTCCACCACATAGGACAGAGGATCAGTACGGCAGGAGCATGAAAGCGAATTGAACTCAGACTTCAAACACAGTGACTTATGTACTATTAGTCTGAATGTGCACTGTTATCTGTTTTCCGAAGATACGATATTGAACACATCTATCGCCCCCTACCCCTGCGTGGTGAACTTCAAAGTCGTTCGTAAGTAATCAGGGCCTAAACTAATCAGGCACGAACGAACATAGTTTACCATCTTTATTTCACTGAAGAGGGAATGAATGAGAGACCTGCGCCACACTTTGTCCCTGTCCCTCTGACAGACTCGGACTCATCGTTCCTTGTCGAGCAAATGTACCGTTTATCGTACCAGCATATGCATGTGGCACATGTGACCTTATATACCGAAAGGCGAGAAAGGAAAGCGCGCGCATGGCCTCAATGTCCTTATAAATCTGAGGAAGCTCATAAGGCAAATGCCTTTCGTTCTCGACGTTGGAAAAGGCCTCTTGTCCTTGCGTTTGTCACCATTAAAACTTGATATGGGGAAACAACCAAGGTCCCCCACTGACCAAGATCCAGGCGACAACAAAGCGAAGCAACTTAAATACGAAACTCGACCTGAGTCTATTCAAAACAGCGAGCATGATGAATTTCACCCTACTGCTAAAGAGATGGCCGCTGCTTTGGCTGCTCGTGCCAGGCTATACGGAGGAGCTGTTGAAACCAGCACGGGGGTATGTGTGTCGAGCAATCTATGTGTAGTCATGCAGTGCGTATATGTTGATAAATCTTGAATTAAGTTAATTGTTGTGAATATTCTCTGTTTGGTATTACACTTTGCAACCGACCTCCCGTTTGCGTCTTGGGCTGGATGCTCGTTTGAAAACACAGCCCAACGAACTATTTGCGGGAACCCATAGGGCCTCAGCATGGAAGGAAAGCTTCCTGATGGTCCAGAACCGAGTGTGCCAACCGATATTGTGTACACACCGTCTGAGGAGATATTGTACTGCGATGTTTCTACTGCTGACGTGCAGGTAGGCAATCCCAGTACTGTCCCTCGCGTACAGCGAATGTAAAGGGGGTCTCGCATGTATAACGCTTTTTGCTGCCACAGGAGGCCATCAAGAGCTTGGGATCGAAAGACTGGATATCTGCGTGCAAGGCCCTCACAGTAGTACGGCAGCTAGCATTACACCACCCCACTGTTTGCTCGCAAAATCTGTATGCCCCCAGGCTCTGGTTTTGAAAGCTAAATGTCTAGTCCTTTCAAGCTAAATCATACTGTGCATTGACTATTGGGTGGGTGTGCAATGACTTTCTAGTGTGTTGAGAGCAGGTCTAAATTTGTCCCCCTGGTGGTGAATGCCGTGAAAAGCCTTAGAACGTCAGTGTGCAAGGTATGTTGTTGTATAAAGCCATAGCATGTACCAAGGTGCTCGTTCTGTCACAGGCTGAGGCTCCTGCATCACAGTCTCAACACATAAGTGGGACTATTGTGGGGCAGATGGCAATACTTACTGTAACCGACCTTGTTACAGCACTTCCCGATGACCTCATCCATCATCTTGACATGGGAGGCGCTTCACGTCCTACAGAGTCCCTGCTGGGCCAGCTTTTGTTGAAAGGAGGCTCTAATGACAAGCGCTTTGTGATAGATGAGGTTGACCGTGCCCTCTCAAAAATGACGCAAAAGTTGGATGCAGAAGTATTAATCGAAAAACTTCTGCCCTACTCAACACACAAGGGTCCCAAGGTGCTGCCCCAACATAGTTGCTTGTGACTACTTGAGGGTCTGATATTGTTTCCATGGCAATTGAGACATGTGCAACTTAAATGGACTCATATGGACCCGGCATTTTGCCCGGAGATTGTCTCCAAAGTTGAGAGAACACTTGTTGTTGGCCATGGCAGAACACTTTGTGATGTACGATACATTTTTTCTTTGGATTTTGTGCTTTGCTTTGAATCCCACACAGGGACACGCATTTCAAGCCGTCAGGAGCCCCACATGGGTTCTCCAGCACCACAGGGGTATGGTTGGTGTGGTGTGTGTGTGTGTGTGTGTGTGTGTGTGTGTGTGTGTGTGTGTGTGTGTGTGTGTGTGAGAGAGAGAGAGAGAGACAGACAGAGAGAGAGAGAGAGAGAGAGAGAGAGCGCGCGCGCGCGTGCGTGCACGGAGGTTTACAAGTGTGAGTGAGCCCCGCCATCCCTCCCGCACATATAGACACTTAGGTAACCATACATAGATACAGTATTAACATCTGGACATGTGCACAAGCGGCTGCTCATGAGGTTTGGGTTTATAGGAATGTTAAATGGGGAAAGCATGTGCAGGTGAGGGGAAAGGTCGCGGTTGCGCTGGCAGCAACAGTCGACCGACTCTGTCAGGGATCTGTGCCAGATGCTACTTTGGTGGCCCTGCTGAAAGTAACTGCAAGGCTGGTTGAGGACAACACGCCTGAAGCACGGGAAGGCGCTCGTAACATGATTACAAACCTGAGATGTGCTTATATTGCATCTGGACATATTGTGCCGGTAGAGGTGTGCCACTCCATCTTGCATATCGCATGTGATTTGACTTGTGGAGCTATTCCTTGAACACTGCAAGTATGGGCTTTGTTCTTGGGCATTGCCTTCACGCTTCATGTGCTCCCAGCGAAGAATACAATGTTCGGCTTACAAAATCAGGTTTGCCATGTAGGTCGAAGGAAAGGAAAATTGCTCCACAGTGGGCAATATTGCAGGCCCACCAGATGATCTGCTTTTCTCTAAACAAGGCGAAAAGCTTGGGCAGGATGGCGGCATGTGGACTTCTTTCTGCAGTCGGGTCTTGACACCTTCTGATGCGCTTTCAGTCCTGCGATCAGGGTAGTCAACATTGCATGAAAATATGTTTTTCCAGCAAACCATGGAGTTGTCTCATCTCTGGGTTGCCTTTTGTGATGAGATTGATGGTTGAGAGTAGAAAATAATTGACAGCGGTCATCTTCATCCACATTCAAGTTAAACCAACAGAGTCTAGGCGTAGTCGCTGACATTGTCTATAATTTCCGATTAGCAGATACCCATCAGGGAATTGAACTACCACTTTTTTAGTGACTGTGTAAATATTACATCTCTGACATGAGAGGAATAGGAAAGGATAGAGAAAGTTGCAAACATTCCCCAGAACCGAGTTCCCTGATGGTTTTCACGCTTCTGTAAGCTTATGTTTTGGCAAAGCACGGGTGTGAGACAGGCCTCTGTTGAATGATATGCCCATGCAAATTCATTTGCATCTATTGCACTTCTTGGGCGATACCCCAGTTGTGTTACTAGTGGGATGGATTGTAAGTTTCCGTGCCCCAATTGTTACTGCTTGGATGTCTTGTCTTTCGCCAGTGTGATGGACTAGAGTCCGCTTAGAGACAAATTGGACCACACTTGAAGGAACAGCGTGGCTTGATATGCGATGAACAGCTGACTTTAGTTCTCAGTGGAATCCGTACGGCTCCAAGCTCAGCTCCAGCCAACGTACGTCAAGCATGCCTGTATATAGAGGATAGCATATATCTTGTCTCTGAACCTTGGTATCGATGATCAGACGGAATTTCGTGCACTCTTATCTTCGTCGGTCGGGTTTTATGGGCATGCCATAGGTTTCATGCAAGATTGGGCCTGGGGGTGCTTTTGGCAAAATGAAGCCTGGGCGTTTGCAATGTCCAAATCTGCATGATTTGTGGCCCTAGTTCTCAGGGTAGTTTGTACAGCTCAAAGCTCAGCTCTAGGCAACTGTTGCAAGTACCGTGCTTTTTTACTTCATTTTTTTTTTTAATTTACAAGTAATATATATGCTATGGTATTGATGAATGTCTGGGACTACAAGGCGCCCTGAACTTGCTTCATTTGGTTTCCTGTGCCTGTCCTACAGGGACCATAAGAGAGTGGTCCTTGGGGTGTTAATGGTACATTTTGAAATTCTGCCCATGTATCCTTTTTGGTTGTTGACCAAAGGTACTTGCGAAACTCACAACACTGGTGCATGGAGGACATGAGTTTGCAGCAATCTGGTCCAAGAATCTTGCATTCATTGCCGAGATCCTTTCTGGCTGGCAATGACAGATGATTGAGTGCACCATGGTGGAGAAACCTACAAAAAGCATGGAATGCTATGAGCTTGACTTTGAAATAAATGTGAAGTATGCCCTGTGCGAGATGTTTGAAAAGGCTGAAAATCGGAGGAGGAAATGACAGAGGAGACTACCCATCACCGTGGCTTATGATGCTGAGAGCAGTAGAGTTTTGACAAACGTTGATCCAAGCTTCCTTCAACCAAGACTTGTCACTGGCTTCCTACTGGAAGAGTCCAAGAGGGGCCAAAAGCTTTGTAACTGGAAGAAACCAACCAAAGGAGGATGACCGATTTGGTCGGTTTGGAGGAAAATCTGCAGTATCCAGCATGAAAAGTGGAATGGTCTGGACGTTTCCATTACCCTCAAAGTGTGTAACCTACCTACAAAAAAGGGTTGAACTACCAACCAGCCGAAGGTCCTGTTGAGAGGAGCCCCCTGAATATTATATGATTTGAAGATCCAGCGGCCGCCCTAGGCTGCCACTGAAAGGAGCGAATAGGGCGGCACACTATATTGTCCTACCGGTCCGAAATGTCGGCCTTGCGAGGGGTCTCCTTCCGTCCGTCCATGAAGGTCACACCACTCAGTGTACACACTCAAATATCATCACACGGTATACCCAGATTAATTTACTGTACCAGTTTTGAATGCATGTACTAGTATTGAATGAAAACTCTAGATTATTGGGTGTTCAATGGGGAAAAATGGGAATTTGCCAAATGATTCTCTCTCTCTCTCTCTCTCTCTCTCTCTCTCTCTCTCTCTCTCTCTCTCTCTCTCTCTCTCTCTCTCTCTCTCTCTCTCTCTCTCTCTCTCTCTCTCTCTCTCTCTCTCTCTCTCTCTCTCTCTCTCTCTCTCTCTCTCCTCTCTCTCTCTCTCTCTCTCTCTCTCCTCTCTCTCTCTCTCTCCTCTCTCTCTCTCTCTCTCTCTCTCTCTCTCTCTCTCTCTCCTCTCTCTCTCTCTCTCTCTCTCTCTCTCTCTCTCTCTCTCTCTCCTCTCTCTCTCTCTCTCTCTCTCTCTCTCTCTCTCTCTCTCTCTCTCTCTCTCTCTCTCTCTCTCTCTCTCCTCTCTCTCTCTCTCTCTCTCTCTCTCTCTCTCCTCTCTCTCTCTCTCTCTCCCTCTCCCCCTCGGGTTTCTAATCACCCCGGGGCCCCCTTTTATGGTGTTAGGCCCCTACATTCCCCATACCCGCATCTACGATTTATGGCTTGCGGTCAGGTTAGGCTTCACGCTTTCTTCTAAATGATATGTGGAAAACTTAAAATTACCGCCATTACTTTTCGGAGGAACGCAGAGCACCATTCATTTCCCTGGGGTTGAAACCTGATTCAAAACCTATCACGGGATGGTTTAAAACATTATCATACCATTAACGAGCCTATGATTGCTGCTGAACCGTCTGTTAATTAACTTTAGCAGACCCACTACAAACCATGCCACAGTGGCAAGTGCAATGTAAATGTCGTGCCTTATGGATTTGCCAATGCTTGACAAATTGGCGTTTATTCGCCACACCCAGAATTGCCATATTAAAAGACTCGGAAAATCACTGATCAGTTTCATGAAAACCCGCTGTTCCCCCCTTTACATCAGTAGTATCCCCGACCTTTAGACTCTGGAATCCAGAGTCTGGATTACATAAGAGGATTCCAGAATCCAAAGGGGTGGGGGCCCTGGGGGCCTGTGACTGATATATTCACTTTTCTCTTAAAAGGTCCGGGATACCAGACTCTGGATTCCAGAGTCCTAAGGTCCGGGATTCCAGAGCGTGGATTCCAGTCTAGATAGGAGATTGATACGGCGGTTTCCGGAAGATGTTACGGATGAACTTCAAAATGATCGACAGCCAGAATTGGATGGCAATTGACAAGCTGCCACCCCTAGCCAAAGGAAACGCGATCTTTGACTAATGCAGAGCCGTTGGTGATCCATATGTTTGGCACGCTTAGATGGCCAGCAGCTATGCTGGGGTCTTCACGAGCGTTGCCGCAGCCTAGAGTTTCGGTTCGCCGTGAAGTATTACGGTTCGGGGGATATTTCTTTGCGTTGACAGAAGCAGTCCTCTCTTGCGACTTATGTTCATCATGTAACGTATTTAGATTGTAGAGGTGGCACCCCCCTCGGAGGTTTCGCGCAAACTGCAGCATGGGAAATTTGTGCAACAAGCCTGCAGTTCTTCACGACTATCAGGTGCTCATAATGGAAGAAGCCGAAATATCTTTTATGAAAAAGCCTTGAGTTATCTTCCAGACGTAAAAATCTGATTTGCACTCCATGGTGCTAAGTCCCTATTGCTTGTGCACGGCAGCCGACGTGGCAGAGGCAAAGGGTACATGAAGATGCAGATCTGAGTTCAAAACAGATGCCTACAGATTTTGGGGGCGAGGAATTGCTCCTGCCTGTCAGTAGACAGCCATTGGTATGTATGAAGAGTCAAGGTCAGTCTTGTGAATGTTCTGAGAAATTACTGACGTATGCATGGGCTTCCAGACATTGGCACCAACGCTTGGAAGAGTCACACCCAGCTATGCAGTTCCTGGAAATAATGGTACGCCAGTAGCTTGGCTGAATGTGCACGTACGGACTGTGGATGTGGACAAATTTGGTGAAGGGTTGTGCTAGTACCTTGCTTCAGGGACTACCCCAGGTGATGGGCGAAATGTGCAATCAGAAGATGTGGAACAAACTATGCCTGTACAACTGCCTACAACCATGACTCTGCCACGAGGGCCAGTTATGCTGCCTGTCAATGAGCCCATCCAGTGGATTAGAGGGGACCTCATTGGTGCTGGTGCATTTGGGCGAGTTTATGCTGGGTTAGATGAAGCAACTGGTCAGTTAATGGCTGTCAAACAGGTACTTATCTGATCTTCTGGTTGGGCACCCTTGCAAGATTACAGTGAACAAAAGTCCAAAGACCACCAAGCTGACACGAACGTGTCAAGTCTCCTTGAGCTTCAGGATCCCAAAGAAGAAGCCATGAATGGCCCATGATTTCTGTATCATGACGTACGGTTGTTGATGTCTAAACTGTAGGTACTTCTTTGTAAGGACAACTCCCTTGTCGGACGGGTAAATGAGCAAGTTGTCAGTCTGGAGAAAGAGGTCGCAGTCCTAAAACAACTTGATCATCCAAACATTGTTCGCTACCTGGTGAGTATCCCTGTTTAGGTGGAATTTTTGGGACCAAGAGCAGGTCAGTTGGTAGGGTGAACTTTTGGATGTGCAGGGGACGGAACGGACGGATGAGTGTTTAAATATCTTCTTGGAATTTGTCCCAGGCGGTTCCATTGCCTCATTGATAAATAAATTTGGTGCGATACCCATTATTGCTTCATCATTGACAAGGAAAATAATGTGAAATGCAGAGCACGGCATCCGATGAGAAAAGCTGAGAAAGTATGATCTGGAGATTGCAACGACTGATGTTTTGTCCTTGGCCGAACCCGTTGCAGGGTCCCTCAAAGAAAGTGTTCTGAAAATCTACGCAAGGCAAATTTTGACTGGACTAGAGTATCTGCATCAACACCAGATAATGCACCGGGATATTAAAGGAGCAAATATACTAGTGGACAACACAGGACTCATAAAGCTGGCAGACTTTGGTGCATCCAAGAAGATTGAGGATCTTGTAACCTTAGGTAGGTCGCTGTCACTATTACGTGATATATTTTATTGTTTAGGGTACCCAACTCACCATGACTCCCAGGTGTCGTTCTTTGTTCCCTTTCAAAAACGTGCATCCCCCCGCACGCGCGCGCACAAACACACACACACACACACACACACACACACACACACACACACACACACACACACACACACACACACACACACACACATGCATGCATGCATGCCACACTGGCCCTTGCTCCCGCTGCTGCTTAGAAATGTCAATTGACCGAAATCTTACTCGAGGTCTTGCAAACTTGGTTTAATCCAATTCCAGGGTAATATGGTTTGTTACTTCATGGCATTGCTTCCTAACGTGGCTTACCCTCCCCCCCCCCCACCATATTTCTCTCCCCCACCCCCACCCCTCTCGCTCTCCCCCACCCCTTCTCCCTCTCTCTCCTTCCCCCCCCCTCTCTCTCCCTCCGCCCACCCTCTCTCTCTCTCTCTCTCTCTCTCTCTCTCTCTCTCTCTCTCTCTCTCTCTCTCTCTCTCTCTCTCTCTCTCTCTCTCTCCCTCCCTCCCTCCCTCCCTCCCTCCCTCTCTCCCTCTCCCCTCTCACTCTATCTCCCTCCCCTCTCTCCCCTTTCCCCTCCCCCTTCCCGTTCCTCCATCTCCCACTCCCCCCCCCCCTTTTTCTTCTTTTGATATGTGGTATGCGGCGCAAGCTCCCAGTCCTGATTTGGTTAACAATGTTAGACTTTTGTCTTTCTACCAACTCAGGAATGAAATACTGAGAAACGTGCCGATATCTTCCAATCACTGAATCAGCGAATTGCAGAACTCAAGTGCATTGACCAGCTACAATAATGAGGTGCAGTAAGGTACTCTAGTTTGCATCATTTGCACATTTGGCGCAAACCAATGTATTGAGAGCTGCAGAATCAAACGGAGCCGCTCTTTCTATTAAGGGTACCCCATACTGGATGGCCCCTGAAGTCATTAAGCAATCAGGCCATGGAAGATCGGCAGATATTTGGTCGGTAGCATGTACCATCATTGAGATGGCTACTGGAAAGCCGCCTTGGTCCCAGTTCTCCTCACAGGTGACTTTGCAATTAACTTAAAGTCTGCAGAACCTTCCACAAGCATGTCAGAGTCATTTGCCTGAGTAGGACTCCTGTTGCACAACAAATGGAACCCAAATGCTTGATATGGACCATGCCTTCTAGCTGCATGTAGATTTAATGATCGCCATCTAGTCACAACTCATGGCAAGTGTCATCCCAGGTGTCAGCTTTATTCCACATAGCCTCCTCCAAGGGCCCACCTCCAATTCCAGAGCATTTATCACCTGAGGCAAAGGATTTCTTGCTGCTGTGCTTTAACAGGTGGGCAAGTGAAGTCGCAAAATGCTAGAGTTGCTGTTGTACAATTACCTTGACTACCTCGTGATAAATTGCTGTGACGTTTCAGTATCTTACTTGTTCGAACTGTCTTGTTCTTTTTCGAATTCTGCGATGTTAATCCAACAATTCTGGGGACTGTATGTGTTGCTAATAGGAAAAGAGTTGTGTGTCGAGTAGAGTACCAAAAGAGCGTCCCAATGCCACACGCCTCTTGAAACATCCATGGCTTGCGGATACGCGTCCTCGGACACTGGCCACACCGCTCACAAATATTTCAATGGAGAGTGGTCCCTTGGGATTTCGGGCGCCCAACCTTCTCATTCCCTCATCAGCATCGCCTGTTCGGGTAAGTACTGAACTATTGTAATGAAATTCAACTTTAGTAAGTCATGGATATCTCCACGTGCCCCACTGAATATAAATGCAACCTTGCTTACTTTTGCTCGTCTGGCTACTCAATTTGTAGGTGGTTTGTGGGGCATCAGGGCAATGGAGCGCCCCCAATCTCTCCAATAGAAGAAGAACCTGAAGGAGCCGGTTCACTAGCACTAAGCACAGGCATAGGTGGGGATCAACCTGGTCAACTTCCAGTGCAGGGTGATGTAGGTTTTGACATGGTTTGTGCTACAAATCCTTATGCAGAAATCAATGGACGGGGCAGTAGCACTCCAAAAAGTACACACTTGCAAGGGGCAAATTCATCAAGAGGACATCTTAACGGTCTACAAGGACATGCTCCAACCATCCAGATCGAAAGCTATGCACAAGCCAGCAACGACAGCATTGCTGTCAATAGTCCCGAACCACTTCCTCCTGGAAACACACGTATGTGGGACAGTCCCACTTTTGGCTTTGGTCTACAGTCAGCTGGACCTGACGCTGCTCAGAGGGTCGTGATGAATGAGGTGGGCTCTATCAGAGGTTGGAAGGCTTTCTGTGTGCCTGGGAGAAGCCTTCATGTTTTCTGATAAGCTGCACGTTCATATGGAAGATCCTTCTTGTATGCACCCTCTATTTTGTAGCCAATATGCATTTTGTACCTGTCGAAGGGAGCCATTTATCTGCCATTGTCTTCTTCGGCAGCTCTTTGGGAACAAATGAATGTCTTTTGTGTCTAAGAAGGTCTGTGTAAGATGCCCTTTATGTCCTGTGCAGAGCAGTGATAGCCTGGTGGATGGAACTAAAAGACGGACCGTCCAGCTTCAGATGGACAAGGAGAATAGGGGGGAGCACACTGCCTTGAAGAACGGTTTGCCCAGGAATCAAATTCAGGTATTGTATTGTACCAGGCAGCATTGCCAATGTCCTGCAGATACTTTTAATACAATCATTAAGCCCTCAAACTTGAGTGCGGTGTGTGGGTTTTTTATACACTGATTTCTGCAGGCAATTGCCACGGCGGAAATGCCCCGATTGGCGTCTGCAACAGCAGATACTATGGTCACCATTGATCAAGCGGATGATGCACAGTCTTCACACTCCTCCATGGAGGCAAGGGTCCGCAACCATGCTTTAAAATGCTGGTTTAACGTCATTGTGTTTCCAACATACAATCTGAAATGCTGAAACTTAGCGAGAGATCATCCTGTTCGCTACCCCTCACCATCACATAAATGAGAAAGCATTGCTATTATGGATCCTTGCCACAGTTGGAATATACCGTTATTTCAGTAAACTCTTTGGAATTAGAAAGCTTCCTGATGCAGAGTGGATCATATAATCCTGTGGAAGAACCTTCTTGGATGCAATCGGAGTCTTACGACCTCAATGTTCAAGTCAATGGATCAGACAGTACAACTCCAAGGTGCAGGGATAGCGGGTCTTCTTATTCATGTGAAAGAATGAGTTTTGACTTGCGCCCCTCACGCCTCTCCATGGCACTGCCCCCGGGGGAAAGTCCAGACCCATGCTCCCCAAAGCTGGTTGACAGCCCTCACATGAATATGTCAAATCCAGGTGCAGATGAGGCTGAGCTAAACGCCTATGTCCAGAAGAAGGTACTGCGCTCTAGCCGCCACATGAACATATAATATGTATTAAGAACTACTGCAACCAGTCGCTAAATATTATTTTCTTTGAATTCTAATTTTTAATTGTGCTGTTACATTTCCGTGTTTCCACTTTGGGATGTCATTGTTTTTATATTCACACCAGACCAGACTTAGTCACCAAGCATTGCATTTTGCGTGCTTTCATTGAAGTTGAGATTGTCTGACTGAGCAGGCTAGCTTGGACGTCCTCCGATTGTCAATGCCATTCAGGGAACAATCTGTTAATGTAATGCGGACTACAGGTAATGTGGCCCACAAATAATTTTTGATAGAAAAGGGAGTAGACAAAAGCAGGTCCCCTTCATTGTGTAACCGCCGGGGATTTAGGTGAAGCCAGGTGCACACTATGTACCTTCCATCTTATGACTTGCATACTGGTGAATGGCGAGTAACATCCTGAACTCGTGCAAAGTGTCCTGCAGGAGACTCGCACATGAGCAAGCAAGCGCAGTGGGAAGCAGAACTCGCTCGAGAGTTGGCTGAACACAGAACAATGATTACTGCCAGGAGACATTAGAAGTCGTGCAGCTGCTTTGTTCAAAATTAGAGGGTCAAATTGTGTGAAACAACATCCTCAGAACATCCTTAGAGCATCTCAAATCGATCTGGAAGTCGAGTTTAAGAAGACTTTCTGTCAGACTAACATCTTGCAGAAGCTCCTCAGTCCCAGTCAGGGACTGCCTTTTTTTTTAGTCCTGATTATCCTCTGGTGCAAATGTTGAAGTTGCAGA
This sequence comes from Botryococcus braunii, assembly GCA_002005505.1. Taxonomy (NCBI): domain Eukaryota; kingdom Viridiplantae; phylum Chlorophyta; class Trebouxiophyceae; genus Botryococcus; species Botryococcus braunii. The sequence continues at coordinate 23,584 of MVGU01001771.1, forward strand.
AGCGCGCACTGTTAGTGGGTAAAACATAGAAAAGATCTGGCAGAAGACATATTATCACATTTCCCATGAATGTTACATGCGTTTACATGGGGAGCAGAAGCTCAACTTTGCAATCAACAATTATTCACACAAGTGGCACCAGGTCTCCTTCATGTGATAGTACACCTGAGGCGACAGATGCAAGGAGCACACATAGTAGCTACCATTAGAAGCTGCGACACTGGCTGTTGCAACTTAAAAGGTGTCTCCATGGAAATGAGCAATCAGGTACGATTTAGTGCACTACAATCTTTGTCGTCAGGGTGAAGCTCCAGCAGGATGAATTTGCTTGACATCAGGAATGTAAGTGTAGGAGTTGGGGGTGGGGGGGGGGGTGTGCGTCGGGGCAGGGGGGGAGGGCAGGTGGATGCGGGCACGGCGAGTGCGCATGGGTAGGAGGGTGTTGGCATATGCATGTTTCATGTATATGTGTGCACGGGTGGGAGGGTGTTGCCTCTGTGTTTGTCCTCTCTAGACATCACGACCATTCAATCTAATCAGCAGGAAAGTGCTTGGGGATTGCAATTTTGTTTCTGCTTCCCGTCTTGGTGGGATATTGCAATCACACCATCTGGTTGGCTAGAGGCCTACGAACCCTCCAAAAAGATCACTTTTATACGCTGTTAGCAAAGTAGTAACAGCAGACATGATATCAAGTCGACCATAAAAGCTGACGGCATATTCACATGCAAGGTGTACGGAACTAGGCCGTTAGGAGTGCGGCAAAAGAGGGGTCAACCATCTGATGACCTCAAGCAGTATCAATGTATGCAAAATGTATATGCAATCGTACTTTACCAGCAGATTCCAGCTGTACAGTGTAGCACCACACCAGAGCCACCTCTGGATTTTAAAGCACCCACCCGATAGACGTCCCTCCCAAAACGAATGGTTGAAATTATTCCACATCCAAGTCTCCCACATTGTAAAAAGTCCTGACTTGACATGATAATTCCTTGAGCACTTGAAATGACGTGATACTTCCTTGAGGACTTTGCAAGAAGATGATATCCAACATCTGTTCCAATGAAAACATAAACCTAAATCTGAGCTAGGGTATCCGATCGGCCTTTCACTCATCGCTGCAATACCCACCATCATTGTATTTCCCATGTAGGACTGTTACAGTCTGCCCTTAATTGCCACCAATATTGTAACGGTGTATACCACACCCGTGCGCACATGCAAAAGTAGATGGTCAGCAAAATACACAGAATATACCCATCATCCACGCCGCTACTTCAGGAAATTGGCATTCGCTCTTCACTGTTGTTATCAGTTGGATCATGATGAGAAAAGCACCCTGCCTCGCCCCCAACAGTGGGCGTCTCCTCCAACTCTCGCTACGAGTATGATGGTGGCGCTGGCTTAGGATATGTGGCGGCGCTTCTGACCTCCCGCCTTTCTGAGCTGTCGTGCTCTCCTGAGGACTTTTCCAAGGGCTGCGGATAAGGCTCCCCTTCAGGGCCAACATTGCTTTCACCGCGGTTGATCCCTTGCAGATGCTTGTCCAACGACTCTGCGTAGTCCTTCCCTCGCGGACAGTGGGTTTCCACAGACGAAGACTCCGCCGTGATGTCCGGAGCACCTCCTTTTGCAGCTTGCACCGCCCCCGTGTCAGCTTTGTAGTTGCCAAACTCGCCAGCTGGAATTGTGACTGTCTCCCCAGTGCGAGGAATTTGTGGACGGACAGGAGCATGGCCTGGATGGCGCCGACGGTACACCTGACCGTATGCGTAGCTTGCGCCCGCCAAAATGCACATCAACGTTGCGACCAGCTTCAGTGGCAACCCGGAAATGGCCCACAGGAGGAGAATGCCAAAAACTAGGCGAGCAGGTGTGCTGTTGTTCACATCCTCGAAAGATGTAGTGGACACCTGCAGCCGCCAGAATTCCTTCAAGCATCCCACCTTGTCTTCCCGAAAAGCAAAGGAGCTCCAATGCAAACTGGCAAACACATGCTGGAAGTTTGCACTGTACGATGCGTAGCCTCTCCCCATAGCCCCACCACTCTCCCAATGCCTGCACACTTATGTTTGCCCGCAAATGGGTGTACAGACTCGGGCTGTGATCACAAGTACCGCAGGCATACACCTACCTTGCCTGCAATATATTGCCCAGCATCCACGGTCCTATCCATTGCTCCTTGTAGGCCTTTGGAAGCCAAGTCGACATATTCATGTTCCATTTCCTGCAGTTTCTGAGGAAGTCCAGACTCCTCGAAGCGCTGCCCCACATCCCTGGACCCACAAGATCCCCCGACTTGGCACTGGGCCCCGGGGCTGCACGTGCCCAGTGCCATAAAGAATCTCTTGCTCCAGAATGTGCATGCAGACAAGGACAACTCCCAATCCTTTAAGGGGGGTAACTAGCTCCGTACCAAACATAAGTTCTGAGAGGGGGGGGGGGGGGGGAGGAGAAGGACAACAGGGGGGTAGGGGCAGTGGGAGAGAGGGACGTAAGGGGCAGAGGAAGCGCTCGAGGGCAACAGAAGGAAGGGCATGGGAGGAAGTGCAATCGACCAAGTAAAATTGCATGCATGTGCCAAAAGGAACCCCCATACTCCTCTCAGATCCCCCATGTATGACCATGGAGTATAAACTTCATGGCCACTTTCACCAGATTCGAGTTTGCCTGGCATAAGAAGTGCTAACAGAAATTACGTGGAAGGCAACCCCAGGAAATTTCAGTGCAGCCTTTGAAGTTCAGTGAAAAGTGAAAGAAAGTGGGCCACTGGGGAACGTCAAGAGGAGTGTCCGAGGTATGAGATCTTAAGGGGATTGCTGGCAGGAGTAGGTGGCAAATTGGTGAAAGTACGTTCACAGATGACAGCCACGAACCTCGATTATCAGGAGATGCAGGGGAAAAGGCATTGGGGTTGGGGGGGGGGGGGGGCGGGGGGGGGGGGACACTGCGCTGGGACAGAAACGGTACAGGATTCAAAAGTAGGACGAAGAAACCACGTGGGAGGCAATGCATTAAGGAGAAATCTAAAGTACTGGTCACCCTAAAATAACTTTCAGCCCCACACTTAGGGGAGGCCTAAATACATACTCACGCCTGTACATCTGCATTTGCAATTGGCCAGAGAGTGCCCCCCTCCCCCCCCCCCCCCCCCGGCTTCTCGGATCTCTTCAATTTGCAAGTCGGGAGTCTCTGCTAGAAACCGGGGGGGGGGGGGGGGGGAGCGGTATACGTACCCATTTCTTGAGCCGAGGATCGCAGACGTCCCCATGGGTGTATGCACATGCGTGAGGGGAGTAGAGGGGGGGGGGGGGGGGCTCTCCCTTCTCACAGAAATTTGGGGGGGGGGTGTAAACAAAGGATATGAAAGGGAGGGAGGGAGGGGGGGAGAGCAAGCAAGGGAGGAGGGGGGAGAGAAAGAGGGGGTTGAGGGACATGGAAATGGGGAGAGACAGACAGACAGAGAGAGAGAGAGAGAGAGAGAGAGAGAGAGAGAGAGAGAGAGAGAGAGAGAGAGACAGAGAGAGAGAGAGAGAGAGAGAGAGAGAGAGAGAGAGAGAGAGAGAGAGAGAGACCGACAGACCGACAGACAGACAGACAGACAGACAGACAGAGAGAGACAGAGAGAGAGAGAGAGAGAGAGAGAGAGAGAGAGAGAGAGAGAGAGAGAGAGAGAGAGAGAGAGGGGGGGGGGAGTGCGCTCTCTCCCCTCGAGGGGACAGGGGGAGAAGGAGGGGGGAGAGGGGGAGAGATAGAGTGGGGGGGAAGAGAGGGAGAGAGAGGGGGAGAGAGAGAGAGAGAGAGAGAGAGAGGAGAGAGAGAGAGAGAGAGAGAGAGAGAGAGAGAGAGAGAGAGAGAGAGAGAGAGGAGCGAGAGCGACACACACACACACACACAGAGAGAGAGAGAGAGAGACAGAGAGAGAGAGAGAGAGAGAGAGAGAGAGAGAGAGAGAGAGAGAGAAAGAGAGAGAGAGAGAGAGAGAGAGAGAGAGAGAGTGCGCGCACACAAAATAGGGCTTGAGTAGGTGGGAGAGGGAGGAGGGAGCATCAAGGAGGGGGAACAGAGGGGAGGGCAAAAGGAGGCGGAAGGTGAGTGAAAAGGGGAGTGCGAATGTGTAATTCTCCTACCCATTTCCCCTCCCCCATCAGAACCCTCCTGGATCTCCCTAAACCCGCTAAAATCCAGATTTTGGAGATGTTCTTACCTTGCAGTGCTAGCGACATTTTCTTTCAACGATGCCAAGAGGTCATTTGCCTTGCTCACCGCATCTGCTGCAGCCGCCTGCAAGTCCACATCTGTAACTTTCTGTGCGCCAGCTGCCACACTCTTCTTTGCGCTATCTATGTATTGCTTTGCGAGATCCATTGCCCGAGTCAGCACTTGCTGGTCGTCCTCCGTGAAGTTCCTGACCAACGAGCTTCAGATGTCACACGCCAAGTAGCTCCAAAGGCATGTTAAGCGGAGACCAGGGCAAGTGCACTCAAGTGCACGCGGTGACGGGAGCTCCTTTACAGCTGTCTCTCATCAGAATACACTTGAGCCACAATATATGGCATCTGGCAACACAATCCTCGCATGCATGCCATGCCACCGATCTCAGCATGTAGGCGGAGCACAATTATATGCAAGAGTACTCTTTCTCTTACTGACCAGGGAAAGGCAGAGCATACCGCTTGCCTAAAAGATATCGTGGCAAACAAGACCCGTCGTTCACCATATTTGAGTCAAGCAATGACAATGAAAAGAACTTCCACATTTTGCCAACCGATTCTTAATTAAGGGACAATGATATAATTCATTGACATCACCCTAATTGGCTGAAAGCACAACTTCACATGCCATGATACAGACACATTACTCGTGCATTAGTGCATTGTTACAGACGCATAATTATTAGCGCATCATTACAGACTCGGTACTCATGTAGTCAACCTTCCAGAACTTTCTGGGGCACAAACCTCATTTTCCCAGATGGCAACCGAGCAGCAGTAGAACCAGTGGTTGGCCATGCCTTGCCCTTGTAATCAACTTGCTCTGTGGTCTTCTGAGACTTGTCTGCATCAGCTGTACGCAGCGACGTATCCTTACGTTGATCTGTTTCATTCCTCAAGCCCCCTCCAGCATCGAAAAACTCATCACGGTCATCCTGAAAACCCAGTAGCTTTCCTGAATCAATATTTATGCTTCACCCCTGGAACAACCCTGATGTCCTTGGGCTTGCTGGTTCACCTAAGTCCCCTCCCATTCCACTCCAGGAGTATGATATAACCATGCATGCCATCCGTAAGAGTGCCTGACATGCCAATTAAATCCCCTTGCCCCGATCCAAACTTGCAATAAACTAGTTACTGCAAGCACTTGCATCCCTGCCACGGATGGGAAGCCAAAACAGAGCAAAGTATATGCACACAAAAATAAAAAGAGACCATGGCCACTTACGTCCTTGCCTTGTTCACCAGTTGGGCCCCCTGGGCTTGCTTTTGATTTCGCTAGGGCTGCTGACAGTTCATGAGTCATTACACCACGATTCCGCTGGTTGTAAGCTTCATTCTGATAATCGAGGTCTCCCGACGGAGCCGGAGTAGGCGGCGTTGCGTACTGGGACTGACCACCCCTGCAGTAGAAACAGCACGCTAAACCCATATTACATTGTTAGGGCAGCAGTGATAAACCGACTCCAGCGACAAACCAGGAACTAGACATCAAGATATCCTGCAAGTCTCAGTCAGCCCGACATTCGAAAGTACCTGCACACATTACTAAAGTCGTGACAAACCTTGACTGGAACGCTTGCACAAATCCAACTTGATTGTCACCGTGCAAACTATCAATGTTTGATTTCACCCTCTCGCTAGCTTGAGTTGTCACCCCAGGCTCCGAACCCGAAGCTCCTTGGTATTCTTGATGGTGCTCCACCGACTTGCCTCCAAGAGATTGATCCCACTGAGACGCTGGCCCTGGTACCGGTTCCTGCAGATGCACAACGGCTCCGTCGATCCTTATGTGTACGGATCGCACCTTAAGCATGGCAGCAGCAGCACTAATGGACAATGCAATAAATACCATACCGGCATTATGTGTGTTATTTTTCAGACTAGTCTTGTTATGTCTGCGAAGGTAGCACCCTTTCCTGTTGGTACCTGCTCATCACGTCACTCAGTACAAGGTGACCCAACAGATCCCAACCTGTAAGCACTTGAATCCATTCAGCCTAAAGGTTACTGATTAAAAAGAAACGGCCATGATATCAGAATTGAAATAAATTTATGGCCCGGCTGACCTAGTTCAACAACGGTCAAAGCGACAAGTGAAATGAAAACGATACCTGCACGACAGTAAGGCTGCTAAAAGGGAAAATATACTCTCTTCTGGTCTTGAATAGGGCCCACTAGCATGGATTTGAATGGGGCCTACTAGCATGGATTTAAAGTGTTCAAACAGCGATCGACAGCAATTTTAGGACAGGCATGTGCGATTTCTCAGCATTGACCAGCAAGTTACGAATTAGTGATAACGAAACGCGTCAAGCGGGTACACGGACGAACCTAGGTAGAAGGGCCCAAGAAGATCTGTAATGGCAGGTGCCATCATGGCACCAAGTAGCAGTGTGGCACCCACGTGACGTGGGCCACCCTGCCATGCACTTCTAGTAGCCCCTTTCTACCCCGCTCCCTTGCACTAAGCTGCCGCAAATAGCAGCCTCCTGCCTGCAAGCCCGTCCAGAGATGCTCTTCTAGACCCTAACAAAAAGTATACTGCTACGTATAATTATATATAACTTGCAGGTCCATTGATTTCATATGGGGTTCCACAACCTCCCTGCTGTTGACTTTGGGGTCGCCATGTGTTTCCTCGTTCGTAATGGTGATGGGATAAAGTGTGGGTCTAGCCATGGCAGCTGCCTAGGCTTAATTGGTAATGTACCTCCCCACCATTTTTCTTGTCGCGCTCTTGGACATGTGTACACGGCTATCTTTATCATTCCCCATTAGACCCTTGGTGAAAAGATTTGGACCAAAATCATGCAAAGCAGCCAGCATCACACATGCCTTCCCATACAGTACTCATGCATCATTATTCCTCGATGAGTCACGGAGACGTTGGAGCAAAGTCTGGTCCGACTTCCCTCTAAGTCTACGTTACTCGCTGAAACCTAATCATCCATGGGTGCCCAATGGGAATGCATGAGTGATGTTGACTTGTCAGCGTGCAGGGTCTTGGTCCACATATGCGCCAAATGATGTATTCGATATGGTATCGGCGAAAGGTCATGCAGACCAGTCACGGGAGTACGACTCCAGGCGGAGCCACTGACCGGCGCATCTGTGTATGTATGCGCCCTCCTCAGCTTCTTCGTGTTTCCCCTTACTGTTATTTGGCAGTAGTTCGCGTCTTCTCGTGGAGCAGATGTGCCACTGATACCCTCGAGCATGAGCTAGTCCATTTGAACAGTCTTACTATCAGTGGAATGCGGGAGTGTCAATCTGGGGGTCCGAAGCTTGTGACCATAGAACATCCCCTGCCAAGCCCGGAACGCCTCAAAATGACATGAGAGAGCCTCCACTCTAGAGGAATAGATCTATTCCTAGTTGAATGGGCAAATCTCCCAGAATCATGGGATATCCAAGCATTGAGAGCATACCCCCCACAGACCAGCAAGGTTGTTCCGGAAAGAGAACATGCTGACGCGATGAGGTAGCCCCAGCTGGCCGATGAGCTCCAACTCTTCGATGTGCTTCATAATTGTTTTATAATCAGGCACCCATCCGGCCTTGACATTCTGCGTACAAGCATACAGTTCTGTCAGGTCCCAAGCTTGGTGGTTGCAGTGTCCACGCAAAGAAAGAAGGAAGGAAGGAAGATTACATCCAAAAGACCAGCCACTAGGGCTGAAGAGGACGGCAGTACAATGAATGACCCATTTCTAGCCAATTAAGGTCGCACAGCACCTGGGAGAGTGAGGTACCTTTCCAGTGCAAACATGCCTACTTTTCAACATCGTGAAACGGATGCCGTCAGTGTGTGCAACAACAATCTGCAATATACTGACTACCCCTTCGGAAATTTCTGGATCCTGAACCATGTTCCTGACCTTTTTGTACATAATGCAACCATTCCTGGCTAGTGACGTTGCCGTGCAGCCCTGCGTCTCCATGCAGGAGAGGACGCCACAACCTGAATTGAGTCAAATTAAATGTCTCTCTTCACTCGTTCCCGCACTCGTCGGTGGCAGTCGCGAAGACCAAATCTAGCAGACCCAATACGCCATCTTGCTGGTGAGTCAGCAGGTAAGGCCCTTGAGGGCTTCCAGGCACTTTTCTTTTCAGTCATGGGAAGCTTCATTTCAATGCCCTCTCCTTGCCCTTTCCTTGTGCAGCTCCTCGTGCTCTGAAGCGGGCCATCACTGGACATGAACATGTGAACGGACACGTTGTTCTCTTTCGGTTCAGATGCATGGCTGCTGCTGTGGGCCACCTGCTAATTGCTCAGCAGCTGCGAAAGGATTAGACTGAAACGTGCGGGTATGGTGGGCTTACCCCTGCCTCCGCTCGCCATCTTCCAGCCAAGAATCAAAAACAAAGCACATTTTTCTGTCCAGCAGGGGAGAGAGGCTGTGCAGTTTCAAGCCGAGGCTTGCTTTGTGTGGAACATCTTGAATGAACCCTCCCGCCCAGCACCCACCCCACGCACACGCGGGCGCCCGCCTGCCACCCCAAGGGAAGGAGGGGCCCCTCTCAACCCCCTCCCCCCCCCCTCTCTCTTTCTCTCCCTCTCCCTCTCCCTCCCTCCCCCCCCCCTCCTCCCTTCCCCCCCCCCTCTCTCTCTCTCTCTCTCTCTCTCTCTCTCTCTCTCTCTCTCTCTCTCTCTCTCTCTCTCTCTCTCTCTCTCTCTCTCTCTCTCTCTCTCTCTCTCTCTCTCTCTCTCTCTCTCTCTCTCTCTCTCTCTCTTCTCTCTCTCTCTCTCTCTCTCTCTCTCTCTCTCTCTCTCTCTCTCTCTCTCTCTCTCTCCCTCCCTCCCTCCCCCCCCCTCCCCCTCTCCTCCCCCCCTGTGTGTGTCTCTGTGTGTGTGTGTGTGTGTGTGTGTGTGTGTGTGTGTGTGTGTGTGTGTGTCGACTGGTTCATGAATTACAGGAAACTGAGCCTTTGAGAGCAAAACAGCGTGTTTGTCTGTTTGACCCGCTACGCGCATAGAAAACCGTAGTTCCTCTGCACCCAAATCTGTGTAACGACCCAAAAAACAGTTGTTTGGGCCTTTTACCACGTGGCACACACATGCGTTACTAAAAAAGTGGGACTGTGCTGCTCGAGAGAAGGAAACAGTGCCAGCAAGAATAAACAAAATATCATGGAAGGTACACTACATGAAGTTTTGGCACTTCACAGCCTTGTCATCTCGGGCTTAAACCTGAGCCTTGAAAACTCCTTGTGATAAACCCTTCCCACCAAACTCATAAGGTATCTCTCCTTACTAAATAAGCAAAAGAGTTGGGCAAGATATCAAACAAAATATCATGCAGACACTTTCACGAAGCGTAGTTCAAGATGCTTGCCTCCATTATCTGTGGCAGTCGAAGTTTCAAGTTGACCTGACTGCAGCTAACTGAATAATGTAAAACTTGTCTCCCAGGGCTGCGCTTCGCTGCAAGTGGCAAAGGTGGGTGGCCATATACCGAGGGGTACCCACAAAAGATGTGCGCTGAAGCAGATTTACGTCTGGACCCCGCTTTCAAACTCTGTGCACCAAGTCCTTTTCGCTCCACATAGTTTGTCTGGAAGACCACCTTCCAAAACTACGGAATTCTTAACACACACTTTTGCTAGCTCCTGAGTTTCTGATCATTACTGTTAGCAATGGCAGGTGTCGTGGAAAACCCGAGGGCCGAAACAAGACTCACTGCCCCACTACCAAAAGCCCCAGCTGCCCCCTTCTCAATCAATGAAGAACGAGACTCACATGAGTCCCTTCATCAGATTTATAGGGAGTCTATCTGCTTCGCTATCAGTTCTGCTGCATCATCAACCGTGCGAACTTGCTCTGCCCCTGTTTCAGTGCAGCCCATGTCAGTTGACTGTGCCTTCTTATGGTTGATCTTAAGCAACTTTCATTGCTGGGGATGGGATTTTTTTCCCCCTACCTTCCTCTTCCAGAGTCAACTCAAACTTCTCTTCCAAAGCCATCATAATCTCCACTGTATCAAGAGAATCTGCTCCAATATCGACAAATGTGTTATCTGGTTGTATATCTTCCAGATTTCGCCCAAGCTGATCAGCTATGACGATCCTGACATCTCGGAGCACCTGACGACCCCCGGGGGGCCCAGCAACCTTTAGGTCCAGAAAACAAGGCTGCAAACGCGAACTCACCATCAACCACCCTACCTCTTCTTTTCTTACGGCTTTCACACAGACATATCTGTCGTGCTTTAACCTGCAGCCTCGACACCAACGGAAGACGCGCATGGGAATTTCACGGCTTCTGAGGAACAAAGAACCTGAAAATGATTCATAATTCCGGCAACTAGGGGACAAGGCGTATTCCATGTGCAGAAAATAGAGGTGCTTCGGCTTGCCTGTGCACTACACGAGCCTAGCGTTTCAGTTCTTGTCAGAGGGGGCACGGGTGGGAGGCCCGTCGCAGTGCCTGTGCATGCGCCAGCGGTCCCTAAGGGACAGGCGGGGTCTCGAACTTCCTCAAAGGGAGTCTCGAGGGAGCCTCCCGAACCTAATCTGCGCCGCCGCGGCCGGGACCGCGTGTCATAAGGATAAAGTTCCTACCTTACCCTTTCTATCGCTGATACGTAAGATATGGCGTAACCATGTCGAAGCGTGGATGCACCGGCCGCCATCTGTTCCTGCCACTGGAGGGGGAATATAAAGTTGCGTAGTTTATCGTGCTGTCAGTACTTAATATAATATAAGGACTGACGTTGACGTTGCTTTCGTTCTTGCTCCACTGTGGCTGCCTTAGAACGCTCGTCGCACTGCAGTATTTGACGCTCAGCTGCAGGCTGCCCTTACAGGTCGGAGATTGAAAATGTTGTCTTTACGGACGATAAAAGCATGCCCACTTCACAAGGAAAATATGTCGCGCCAGCTACGGTGAGCTATTCCGCCATGCCATAGTTCGTTCAGCCTGCGACTTGCGCGTCTCGGTGTTCTTTGGCCGGAATGCATTGTGAGCCTGATGATGTGGCTTTAACTTTTACTTTTGGTTTGTGCAGGGGGGTGTCCGCTCCCTATCCGATGTCAAGGTCATTGATTGGTGCTCCTTCTCGTGTGAAGGTGCGAATATCGCAGATGAGTTGCCCAGGGCGTTGGGACTGGGACTGTACGTGTCGGGGGATGGCTGAACATCAGTAGACTTTGGCCTCTACGCATATCTGTAAAATTTTCTGTATGGATAATTTCCTGAGGTACCCAGCTTTCTTATCCTAAGAAGAAGGCCTGACCCAAGGTGCTGCTCTTTTGCAGGCGAAGGTTGCTGTTGTAGCCCTTGCAGGAAAGGAAGATCATGATCATGAACATAAAGACGAGCACAGTCACAAGCTCCCGCCATACGATCTTCAGGAGATGATAGACTACATGGCACACAGGAAAGGATTGGTTAATGAAGAGCTTGACAAGATCTTTGCTGTCCGCCAGCCTCATAAAGACTTGTGGGAAATGATAAGGTACGATCTATGCTTAGGCTCCTGTACATGCTTCTGGAGGTGCTGGACACATTTATTGTCGCTGGCAGCGATGCTATTAGGCGGGCTGCAGGGCATGCCGCTTGCCCAGTACAGTCATAAATTACCTCAAAAGAATTTGCTTTATGCCATGCGCCTCAGCATTCAATACTGCAATCTGTACATTCTGCTGAAAGAGAGGGTTTTGACTTTCTCGTTGGCTGCAGCCTTCAAGTACACGCTCCCTCTAACTTTGGCTAACAACATACGGGTCTAGGGATGCAATTCATGTTTGAGTTTGCCCTTGTGCGCTATGTTTACTTTGTGAATCCTATGAGGGGAATGAGGTTCCAAGCACCAATGAGAATCTGGTGAGAGGGGGCGAGCTAAGCACTCGACTTGGATGGTAACTGACACTTTGATTTGTGCGATGACAGGTATGCAATACTGGGAGACGGCAAACGCATAAGGCCCATTCTCTGCCTGGCAACCTGTGAGATGTTGGGCGGAAAGACGGAGGAGGCTATGGCTGCGGCCTGTGCAGTCGAAATGATACATAACATGTCACTGGTCCACGACGACCTTCCTTGTATGGATGCCGACGAGCAGAGGAGAGGGAGGGCCACCATGTGGAAAGTAGGCAATCCCCATTAGAGCAGTGCTCCTCAGCCATTTGCTGCTTCGCACTTGTAGGATGTGTATGCAGCACTCATGTTTTTACAAGCATTGGCAACATATTGAGCCCATATGGTCCTTTTTGGTCGCATTTAACATGGAATCGAGGTGATGCTGAAGCGTGGCATCTGCAAGCATATGCTGCTTTTGACTCTAGCTTGGATTGTGTGCTTGTGGACACTGCCACCTGCACGCATTACTATGTTTTCACACCATGATACTTTGTCGTCTACTCATGCCATTGCCAGTGTCCATATTGTGGAAAGCGGTGGGCGATGTATTCTCTCTTTCTCCATAGCGGCAAGAGCTGGGCCCTGCGGTGTTTATTGCAACCTTCGGCTTTTGAGCCTTTCTGCTATTATTAGGGAAGCCTTGCACATGGGCTGTGGTCTTTGTATGCTCTGGTCAAGAGTTGGCAGCAGGGTACATGTGCTCAGCTCCTTATAGCTGCTGCCCATCATTATGCTGTTGTGCCCTCTCTCTCCTCTCCCTTCTTAACCCCGGACCTTCCTCTCCCCATCTCTCACTCCTTCATTCGCCGCCCCCCCCCCTCCCTCTGTCCCTTCCCCTGCCCTCCCCCTCCCCTGCTCTCCCCCCCCCCTCCTCATCCCCCCCCCCCCCCCCCCCCCCCCCCCTCTCTCTCTCTCTCTCTCCTCTCTCTCCTCTCTCTCTCTCTCTCTCTCTCTCCTCTCCTCTCTCTCTCTCTCTCTCCTCTCTCTCCTCTCTCTCTCTCTCTCCTCTCTCTCTCTCTCCCCCCCCCCCCCCCCCCTCCTGTCTCTCCCCCCCCCTCTCTCATCCCCCCCCCCCCCCCCCCTCTCCTCTCCCCTCCTCTCCCTCCCTCTTCTCCTTCTCTCCTCCCTCCCCCTCACTCTTTCGTGTTCTTCCCCCTCCTGCCCCCTCTCTCCTTCCTCTCTCCCTCCCTTCTCCCCTCCCCCCCCCTCCCCCCCCCCCCCCTCCCCCCCCCCCCCCCCCTCCCCCCCCCCCCTCCCCCCCCCCCTCCCCTCCCCCTCCCCCCCCCCCCCCCTCCCCCCTCCCCCCCCCCCCCCCCCCTCCCCCTCCTCCTCCCTCTCCCTCCTCCCTCCTCCCTCTCCTCTCTCCTCTCCCTCCTCTCTCTCTCCTCTCTCTCTCCTCTCCTCCCTCTCTCCTCTCCTCTCCTCTCTCTCTCTCTCTCTCCTCTCTCTCCCTCTCTCCTCTCCTCCCTCTCCCCCCCCCCCCCCCCCCCCCCCCCCCCCCCCCCCCTTCTCTCTCTCACCCCCCCCCCCCCCCCCCCCCCCCCCCCCCCCCCCCCCCCCCCCCCCCCCCCCTCTCTCCTTCCTCTCTCTCCCCTCTCTCCTCTCTCCCTCTTCTCCAACCCCCCCTCCTCCCTCCCCTCCCCTCTAGCCTCTCTTCCCCCCCCTCCGCTTGCAGGCGTGTGTGGGTGGGTGCCCGTGTGTATGCGGGCCAGCATGCGTGCGAGTACGCGCATGCGCGCGCGAGAGGGGGGAGAGAGGGGAGAGAGAGAGGGGGGGGAGAGAGAGATCGAGCGAGCGTGCGTGTGTGCGTACGCGGGTTCGTAGACCAAAGGAGGG
>MVGU01001771.1:40000-42502 GCA_002005505.1 Botryococcus braunii
AGACGTGAACACACGTGTGCCCATGGCATACATGTAGGGGTATGTGCTTTCCTGTGTGCAGTGTGTACTGGGGCATCAGTGGAGAGGGGGTCAAGTTGGGAATGCAAGGAGGTTGGGAATTGAGTGATGCCGGCATTTGAGTGCGTGCTTTACACATGCACGTGTTCCCATGCACACATACACATGCTCGCATGCACAGTGCATTGTGGGGCTGGGTCAACAATGTGGCTGGCTTCGTGTTAAATGTAGGCATGGCAATGTGAGGGGTGGGGCCCGGGGCTGCTGTCCTGACAGGTCATTGATGACATCCTGGACGTGGTGGGCCTGGTGATGCACCTGGGGGCAGCGGCAAGGACGGTGAATCCAACGTCACAACGTACCCAGCACTCTATGGCGTGGACAAGAGCCGTGCGATAGCCTACCAGCTAGTTGAAGACGCCAAGCAGCAGGTTGTAAGCCTGGGCCGTGATCCCAAGCTCACTGCGCCTCTGATCGCGATTGCAGACTACATTATAACACGCAAGAGCTGAGCGCTGCGGCTCACTCTCCAGAGGCCCCATCTCCTGGCCGGATGCTGGATGAGGCGCTTGATCTGCAAGTGGTTGTCTCTCCGAAAGGTGAGCTGGACTCCCAAAGGCAAAGCTGGAAAAGGCCCTATGGGCATGCGACGGCGTGCAAGGTGGCCCAACACGTGTGCTGATTGCCGAGAAGGGCAGGGCCTGCATGCATGCACACCATTCCGCCACAAAGCACTTTGCAGTGAATGGCGGGTATCAAATAATAGGGTGGCCCTCATTTCTGAGTGGATCTTTGCCTCACAGATGTCTCTGAGGTTCTGGGAGTTTCCTCAGGGGGCTAGGGTTGCACCGTCATTGTGATGGGAAGGTGTTCCCACAGGCTGAGGCTGAGGGATGCTCCTCCGGCCTGTCCTTGCATTCATGGATCAGGCTGGAGGCTGTCCGCTGCTGTCACAAGTTGAATTGTTCTATGTGTCTGGGGACTGGTTCTGAACTGGTAATTACACGAAGTATGGTTGCTTGCTTCCTCCCTGCAGTTTGCAGAGCCAAGTATTGGCTTTCACATGCGAATCTGTTTGTTGGACAGTGTGGGGAAGGTTTACGTGAGAACAACACATGTCGTAGGCACGTCATGGCAGGCATTTCGTATGTTATCCCCTGAAAAGCGGGGCGCAATTTGGGTTACGTCCCCGACCCAGAACTGCGGTTGGGACCCCCGTCGGCCACTCAACCTCAAAGAATGCTCACTAATGCAATGCTTCTGAGAGTTGGTGCAATCACGGGATAAGTTTGGTGCTGTACACAAGTGGTTTATCGGGCTGGCCTCCGTTGTCCATGGAGTTCAATGTTGGTGCCAATAATCAGCACCGATATCAAGCCATTTGTGGTGGGATGGACGTTTAGGCTTTCGATCCACCTAAACTGGCCGTTTCCACCTGAGATTTTGACTCTTGACATGTCGTCATGGTTCTTGAAACAGTCTCATATTTTTTCCCCCCCTCCCTTTTTTTATTTTTTTTTCGAGTAAAGCATGTATCGTCCTAGTTTCTGGAGCACTGCAATGCCGCAAAGCTGAACAGTATCAAGTCATTGGAAAGTGCAACCTCGAGATAGTAGGACTCGCGGATGAACGCAACGTTCATATCAAAAGTCTGGAATTGTGGTACACGAGACATTTTTTTTAAATTTTTGGGGGATTCAATTTTGAAGCATGTATGACGTCGCTATCCGCTGTTTGATTGTGGAACGCGGCTCCTGAATGCTTGTTTTTAATGCAGGAGACTGAAGCTGTCGTGACTTCTGTTGTCCGTGTTTATATCATATGGCAGGGGTCACCTTCAAGTTTTTAGGGAGGGTGCTCAATTTGCAAGTCTCTCAAGTCCATGCATGTAATCGTTATTAGCATCATCATTTTCATCTTGCTTATCGCAACCTTCATATTAATACTGGGAGAATTCTCCCAGTATTGTTCCGGGTCTTTTCTAATTCTTCATTGTTGTCCATCGTTAGCCAACATTACCTATAGGTCATGGGCTGACGTAGTTCCTGTCATAGCACGTGGCCGTTGGTCAAGCAATGAATAGTAGCTCGCCGATGAACGATCCCTAGCCCTCGAATAGCAACTGCATGACTCGTAGGCAGCAGACGGTGCCCATGCCACGTGGCAAGATGCCAGCAACTTGGAGACCCGTAAAGGTTGGAATGTGGGTGCACAGCTGTCTCATGAGGAAAATGCACAGGTCGCATTCCAAAATTCCGCCACCCGTTCCTCCTTTGCCCTCCCCCGTCCTGCTCCTCCTTCGCCCCTCACCCGGGCATCTTCTACAGACGCCCTGCAGTAAAATGGTACTACCATCCCCTCTTTTAGCTTTGGCTGTAGCCAGCCATACGCCAGCTAACCATATGGAATGCGTGCTCCAAATTAAAAGGCCAGGTGGTAGACGTCACAAATTCTTGTGGACATGCTGAACTCCGAACTCTAAAA
>KV908791.1:5000-7500 GCA_002005505.1 Botryococcus braunii
TAGTTTGCCCTACGTTTCAATAGATAATATATCTGGTGGAAACGGTAGCCATTCAGCAGGCAAACGGTTGCCAACAACAAATCACACAGGTCGTATGAGCCTGGTGAGGGGTTGTCCCTCTGGCTTGGTGATCCCTGACCGCTAATCCACAAACAGACTGATAGACAGATGCAGCTACATTCTACGCTGTACTGCTACTCACACGTCCCCTCCCCACCGACCCCCCCCCCCCCCCACACACACACACACACACACACACACACACACACACACACACACACACGCACACACACACACACAAAACACACACACACACACACACACACACACACACACACACACACACACACACACACATGCTCGCTCGCTCGCTCGCTCGCTCACTCACTCTCATTCACTCACTCGCTCTGGCTGGTACTGTCATCCCTTTCGCGAAAAAGACTTCACAAACCACAGGCAACAGAGCGTTGATCACTGCTGTGTGATGCAATCCGTGGATCATTGCGTTGGATTGCATCACACCAAAAGACGGCGGCATTCGTGTGCCGCAGCATCATGCTCCAGCGCACTTACCTTGCCATGCAAGGGCTGTCCCCAGGGTGCATTGCAGGTGCTCCGAGGGGAATCGTTTGCATGTTATTCTTCTTTAAAATTACCATTTTTTTTGACCAGATTGTGGGGGCGGGTGCGGCAGGTGGGGGTCCTGGGGGCGGGCGCGTATGGTACTGCCTTGGCAATACACTTGACCAACCTGGGCCACGACACTCTCATCTACGCTCGCCGCCAAGAAGTGGTGGACAGCATCAATGATCCCCAGGTCAAGGAGAATCCGATGCTGAAGGTGCTCCCTCTGTCTGGTTTCTGGCAATTTTCTTTGTATCAACTCGAGGGCAGCCGTCCTGCGCTTTGAATGCACATCCCCAGCCAAGGTCTTGGCCATATAAACTCTCGTTGGCCTTGATTATCAACTGTACTGCATGGGGGGGTGGGCGGGGGGCGGGGGGGGGGCAGGTCCCCACAAGCAAAATCTGTGGGGCAGTGAAGAGAACGCCACAGAAATAATGATTGGTATGCACGGGTGACGTTATAAGAGTTCCGACACAGCATAACATCAGCGTTGATGAGGTAGGGGGGGGGGGGAGTGTATGTGCTTGTGTGGGAGTGTGTGGGCGTGCACATGAGGGGGCACGTGCATATGCAATGCCATTGGGACTCCTACATTTTCATTTCTTTTCCCCCCCTTCCCCCCTTTCTTTCCGGGGCCTTCCTGTTTGACTTTCCCTTTGTTTTATACACGCACCTGGGTACCCAAAACTCAAGTTTGGTGCAGGCAGGCCGGCACGGCGGCACCTAATTTGCACCGGGTGCACGCAGGGGTGCAAGATCCCTGCGGCATTGCGGGCCACCACCGACCTGGATGAGGTAGTGAGGCACGGGGAGCTGCTCTTGATTGGCATTCCCACGCCATTTGTGGCCGAAACAATGGCTTCCATAAAGGATAAGATCAAGCCCAGTCAGGTGCAGCGCTCGTTGGCACGCTGAAGGGACAACCCCTACCCACGCCCTGCAAATTTGCTTTGTGATGTGTCGTTGGCAATGTTTTGCCAGTGGGACTGGGTTTGAAGGACCTGCTCTGTTCGCATCCTCCTTTGCGTACCCCACAAGCTCATGGATGAATGAAACTGGCCTGCCAGCTGGCATTGCTGTGTTGACGAGTGGACTGATCTCGTACCCCTTCAAAATTGACTTGCAGCTGGGGAATGTTGAATGAATTGTATGCATGTTACAGGCAACCTGTCATGATGACTAATGTGCTTGTCAGCCGACTTATTTGCGACGGCAATATCAGGGGAAAACCTTAATGAATATCAGAGTATGGGAATATTACAGGATTGTGCCCTCAGTGACTTCAAATGGCATCTTGGGGGTTCCTTTTTGGCTGTCTTTGTCCTCACGTGCGTGTGCGTGCGAGCGTGAGCGGCAGAACGGGATCCAACGTTTGTGCAAATCCTCAAGGGTCATACCCCGGGGGGGGGGGGGGGGCAGTGCAGATAATGGTGGCATGCAGCAAGGGCATTCAGAACGAGACGCTGGAGACTCCACACCAGATCTTGAAGCGCGTGTTGCCCGAGGAGTTGCACCCGCGCCTGACGTTTCTGAGCGGCCCATCCTTCGCGGCTGAAGTGGCCCGGGGCCTCCCCACCGTGGTGACGATCGCCAGCGAATGCGACGCGGTGGCCGCCCGTGTGCAGTCCCTCATGTCGGGGCCCCGCTTCCGCTGTTACCGCAGCACTGACGTCACCGGTGCGTGGAGCCGCTCGCCAATGTGTGGACTTCAGGGGTGGGGGACAAGCGGAGAGGGTTTGGTAGAATGTCTGGACGGGGGTTGCCGGAGGCGGGAAGGAGCGGGGATGAGAGAGGGGGGGGGGACAGAGGCTGGCGCTCTGTGTGTGTGTGTGTGTGTGTGTGTGTGTGTGTGTGTGTGTGTGTGTGTGTGTGT
>KV908791.1:10000-32500 GCA_002005505.1 Botryococcus braunii
GCATCTCAAGATAAGCGCGGTGACCCGACATGCTGTTGTTGATGAAGTTGATGATGATGGTGTTGAGCGCGGTGTTAATCATGATGTGGACCCTGCTGTAAATTGAGCGCGGTGACCAGTCATGCGGTTAATGATGATGTTGATGATGTTGCGTGCGCGCAGTGTTGATGATGATGTGATATATGTTGAGCGCGGTGACCAGTCATGCTGATGATGATGATAATGATGATGATGATGATGATGATGATGATGATGATGATGATGATGATGATGATGATGATGATGATGATGTTGAGCTTGGTGTCGATGGTGATGTGAACACCGCCCATAACTCGAGCGCGGTGACCAGTCATGCTATTGATGATGATATTAGTGATGATGTTGCAGTCGAGATATAAGTGACAATGTTGATGATGTTAGGGCCTGTGTGCCATAGGATTCTGTCAGAGGCCTGTCAATGGAGGCCACTTTGCCAGGGCGTAAGGGGAGAGTCGCTGTGATTGCGTCGGGACGATTGCAAAAGGGGGTCACTGTAATTTCACCAAAATGGGTTGATTGCGAAAGCAGTGCGAAAGAGTGCAGAAAGCAGTGCAAAAACAGCGTGAATGAGGGCAAAAAGAGCTCAACAGCATGATCGCCGTGCTCTGTGATCACATGTACCTGCAGTGGGCTTGAGACCACTCGCTCCTGGTTGAATCCGTGTTAGCTGTGCACGCCTCTGCTGCCTTCGATTTCTTGTAAATATGGTCGCTGTCTACTTATGTATGGAGCAAAGACTGGTTTGGAGGAGGGACGGAGCTGGGGTTAAAGGAGTAGGGAGGGGTGAAGGGACGGAGGAGGGAGAAACGAAAGGAGAATTGAAGGGAGGAACCGTGAGAGTGAACGCACAAGCGTGTCTTTGCAAATGTTGAATCATGTATGCAGACCAATTGGATGACGCAGACTTGTAAGGAGCTTCTGTGCATATGCATATGCATATGCATGCATGTGTGTGTGTGTGTGTGTGTGTGTGTGTGTGTGTGTGTGTGTGTGTGTGTGTGTGTGTGTGTGTGTGTGTGTGTGAGAGAGTGAGAGGGGGAGATGGTTCGTGTGAGTGCGCATACGTGCATGCAGTAGCAGAATGTTGCCAATCCCATTGCAATCTGCTTTGCAATTCCCTTTGCCAACACGTTTCTGGAGCTTACCCAAATGAGATGCGTGGGGGGCGCTGCAGGTCCGTGTATGAGCTGTCAAAGAGGGAGGGAGTGGAAATGCCCATCTCAACTGGCATATACCGCATCATCCACGAGGGAGCTGATCCCGAAGAAGTACTGGTAGAAATTATGTCGCGCGACTTGAAGCCAGAAATAGACGTCAAAGTCCTGGAAGCTGCAAGGAACCTGCCGCCCGGAATTTCTAACGCCACCAGTACTGGCACACCCAGCCCGCTGTGACAAAAGAACTTGCTCATGCATGAAGTGCGTAAGGAAGCCGCCATGTTCCTAATGAATCTAGTTTACAATATGGCACCTCCCGTGTGCTTGAAGAGTCTCTGTCCCTAACGGTGGCCATCAAACCAAAAACACCACGGAAGAATGCCACCATGGAGTGGTTGTATACAAATCCATGGTAAGTACCTTAGATGATACGATTTGATGGTACGATTTAGATGAAGATGTTGATATGTATACATAACGTTAAATGTTTCCGTCTTTTTGTAGCCGTCAAGGGTCCAAAGTGAGTTTCCTGATACCACCGGTGCAGTTCTGGTACCGTTCCGGGTTCAGATGTCTTGCTCAGACCCCCGATGGGCGTGAGAACTTACTAATTGGGTCAAATTTGACGTGGCTGTATATGAGGTGGTTTTGTTTTACTCGAGGGAATGGGTTTCAGTAGAGAGCCCCGATTAAGCATCTCTTTTGCATGCTATTTGCACCCCCGGGCTGTGCAAGGCCTGTCACGACCGCCTCTTGGGCATGACCATACCGTACTAATTCCGAAGTGTGGCAGTACTGTACTGACTTCGGGGCATGACAGTAATGACTAGTATCGTGGTGGACATGGATTCCGCCTAGTTGCTGAGAACTGCACAGTTTTGCTTCCCTTTTTCCTTGTGCGTGTGTGTGTGTGTGTGTGTGTGTGTGTGTGTGTGTGTGTGTGTGTGTGTGTGTGTGTGTGCGCGTGCGTGCGTGTGTGCGTGCGTGCGTGCGTGCGTGCGTGTGTGTGTGTGTGTGTGTGTGTGTGTGTGTGCGCGCGCGTGCGTGTGGATGTTGTTGTTGTTGTTGCGCGCGTGCGCGCGTGCGCGCGTGCGCGCGTGCGTGCGTGCGTGCGTGCGTGTGTGTGTGTGTGTGTGTGTGTGTGTGTGTGTGTGTGTGTGTGTGTGCGTGCGTGCGTGTGTGCGTGCGCGTGCGCGCGCACGCGTGTGCATATTTCCTCTTCTAATATACAAGTCGAATAGGATGCCGTTGCCTGTGAAGGGAAATGGGACCTCATAGGCTGCCGTTGCGGATCACAGTTGGAACGGCCAGAAAGCCCTTGCAAGTGACAAACGGAGTTAAGACGTGCTCCAAATGAAGGCCCAAAACAGTCATGAAATATTGTGCGAGATAGCAAATGGACGCGGCCCAAAAGATAATGTCCGTGAAAATCAAGTGCTGTAACAAGATGCTTGTTAAACAGCATTTCTTCAAGTGTGGACGTAGAACACCCCCCCCAACACACACACACACACACACACACACACACACACACACACACACACACACACACACACACACACACACACACACACGCGCGCGCGCGCACGTACGCATGCACGCTCTGAGAGAGAGAGGGGGGGGGAGAGAGAGAGAGAGGGAGAGAGAGAGAGAGAGAGAGAGAGAGAGAGAGAGAGAGAGAGAGAGAGAGAGAGAGAGAGAGAGAGAGAGAGAGAGAGAGAGAGAGAGAGAGAGAGAGAACTCGCGCCGGGAGGGAGGGAGGGAGAGGGTGGGGGCATTCAGTGTGTCTCATGTTGTGGGTCAGGCATTTGAAGTTTTGAAAAGCAAGGAGACGTATCGCAGAACGGGAGGTGCATGGTCAGGAAGGTCGAAGACAGATATCATGCATATCTGCAGAAATCTTCGGACTCGGAGTTGCCGCTCCAATTGCCTTACAATCATCGCCAAGTTTGAGCTGCTGTCTTCCACACCACGTAATGGCACCTTGTTCTTAGACCACGCGAATGTTAGCGAGGATCATCCATACCACTGGAGGGTCGCCGACTCCCGTGTCGAAGTACTCGGGTCCCCAGGGACCGTCGCCGTGCTGTCCAGCCCGCCGGGCAGCCCGGCTGAGCCCGCCGGCTGCAGCAGCCGTTCAAGGCACGGTGTGAATCCATACATCCGTACAGTGGCATGAAATTCAAGACGTGTCCTGATTTGTCTTACAAACATAGGGCCATCCCCTCGGCGGATCGGCGGAACCTGCCCCCAATTCCGGCAAAAGGCAGGCGCAATGGAAGGCCGAAAAGGCTGGCAGGCGCAACTAGGTTGGGATGCGAGCGAGGTATGTGAGATGTGCAGGGGACAAAACATCATGCAGCATTCTCTCTCTCTCTCTCTCTCTCTCTCTCTCTCTCTCTCTCTCTCTCTCTCTCTCTCTCTCTCTCTCTCTCTCTCTCTCTCCTCTCTCTCTCTCTCTCCCTCCTCCTCCCCCCCTCCCTCCCTCCCTCCCTCCCCCCCCCCCCCTCCCTCCCCCCCCCCTCCCTCCCTCCCTCCCTCCCCCCCCCTCCCTCCCCCTCCCTCCCTCCCCCTCCCTCCCTCCCTCCCTCCCCCTCCCTCCCTCCCTCCCCCTCCCTCCCTCCTCCTCCCTCTCTCTCTCTCTCTCTCTCTCTCTCTCTCTCTCCTCTCTCTCTCTCTCTCTCTCTCTCTCTCTCTCTCTCTCTCTCTCTCTCTCTCTCTCTCTCTCTCTCTCTCTCTCTCTCTCTCTCTCTCCTTCCTCTCTCCTCTACCTTCTCCCCCCCCCCCGGGTCCCCTTGTCTCCTTCCCATCTTTCTGTTTTCTTGTTCTCTTCCCTTTCACGCATAATTTTGCCAGATCCATATATTTTTTACACCTGCAGCTCGTCGGCTGTCGACACGTGACTATTGGGGCACTGGGGCCTGAGACTGATAGTAAATCCCTGCAGATGGCAGGCGCAGTCCAGTGCGGAAAAGCTCTGCAGGCGAAATTAGGTTGGGATGCGAACAAGGTATGTGAGATGTGCACGGGGAGACAAACATCATAATAGCACATCTGGTTCTGCGGGTGTATACATCAGGAGGGCCCCTGATGGGAACCTGTCCTTTATTCTTGTTTATGTTGATGATCTTCTCATAGTTGCCAGAGTGGTTGCAGAGATTGAGTGGGGGAAAGAGTTGTTGAAGAAGGACTTCACCATCCATGATTTGGGAGAGGTGAATGATTTCCTGGGGTGTCAGGTCCTACGCAATAGAGTTCAGAGCACTATTTCCATGAGTTGCACTCCCAAGATTGATGCTCTTGTGGAAAAGTTTGGGGTTGCTGATGATGGGCGTGTGGTTGATACCCCCATGTCCAAGGACTTCGTGGCTAGCAGCAGACCCGAGTCCTCAGATGGTTTGTCACATGGGGCAGGTACCCCACTGCCACCTGGTCATCGGTACTGTGAGTTGATTGGATCGTTGCTATATATTGCCAATACGACCCGGCCTGACATTTCTCAGGCGGTTGGAGTGTTGTCAAGGTATAGAATGACACCCACTACCTCACACTGGAATGAGGCCATTCGAGTGCTGAAGTACTTAGAGAGATACGAGAGAATTAGCTCTTACTCTGGGTGGAAAGGGGCCTGAGCTAGAAGGCTATGTTGATGCGCATGCCGACTATGCTGGGGACCTGGACCACAGGTATTCCACCACTGGCTATGTTCTATCAGTATATGGTAGTGCCGTGGTTTGGGGAAGCAAGAAGCAGAGCTCAGTTGCTACCTCAACTGTGCAAGCCGAGTTTATGGCAGCCGGCCATATTGTGAAGGAAGCCAACTGGCTTAGGGGCTTCTTGGAAGAGATTGGAGCTGCACCTTGGAGAGTCAAAATTTTATGTGACAACCAAGGATGCATTTCCAATATACGGAACCCCCTTTATTCCAAATTCACAAAGCATGTTGCAGTAAGCTTCCACTATGCTAGGGAAGCTATGGCACTTGGGCAGGTAGATATCCTCTATGTAGAATCTGCTCGAAATGTGGCTGACATTATGACCAAGCCACTTGCTAAGCCCGTGTTTGTTGGTCATCGTGATTCACTAGGTTTGAGAAGATACACATAAAGCATGCAGGCAAGGGGAAGTGTTGAGTTGTGAACATACATTATAGAATGCCTTGTGCTTTAGGTGATCTTCAAATGTACATTATTAGGATACGGGTCCACTATCCACATAAGGTACCTCAAGACACGTTCGGATGAGGTCTATTTCGAACATAAGGTACAATCTGATTTAGATTACGCGTTAGCGTGAAAGGACTATTAAAGCTGCGATCACCGCATAGTCGAGCAACTGGTTTGGAAAGATACTGGGCACATAAGGATGCCAGTCTTGTTCATGCAGTTGCATGTGTCTAAAAGAGCAGACAGTCGTCAAGGACTGTAGCTGGAGAGGCACGAACTTACGACCTGTCTGCTTGCTTACAGGTGCGGTGACGCAGGATGTGTATTGGTAATGTGTTCATGTTTGATTGCTTGTTTGTAAGTGAACCATCTTAGTGGACAATCAAGTCTCCCAAACAGCTAAGGGACGGAGTCTTGATTGAGTATAGGAAGGTACTTGCTTTCAGCCGTCAGGAGCTTATCCGTGTGTAGATGCTCATTGACAGATCAACATGTAACGGAACTGGTTTGGAAAGATACTGGGCACATAAGGATGCCAGTCTTGTTCATGCAGTTGCATGTGTCTAAAAGAGCAGACAGTCGTCAAGGACTGTAGCTGGAGAGGCACGAACTTACGACCTGTCTGCTTGCTTACAGGATACGCCACTGCCCATAACCTTTTACAGGTTATGGGCCCACGCCCTTCCAGCTGAGCCAAGGGCAGACAGGAGTGCATGGCATCATCGGATGCATCTGTACTGGGTTTTCCACGGACTCGCCTGACGGCAAGAAGAAGTAAAAAAGGAACAACTGGATATTCACTCAGAAGGCCTACGGACAGAGTCTTCAATATCTTGGGAAGTTTTTTTTTTTTTTTTTCCGTGAAGTGACCTGAGATTATCACCCGTCGTCGTTGTCGTGAGACCGTCAGTAGGTCCGGGTGGTCAAGCAATTGAATTGCTGAAGAATATTTTGCATGTCTTGCATATTAAGGGTACATGCTAGACCTCGAAAGGGTGGAATACTTGAAAGTGCTGTGGTGCACGCCGGAAGGGTATACTTAAACCAGCTGTGTCAGGCTGAACGCTGTGAGAGCAAGTGAAGTGTATGACCAGACCTCAAACTCGTTCCCAAATCAAGGTTTCTGAAAGTAATCCCAGCAGTACAGAGACTATGGCAACACCAGCAGGAGGCAGCACGGCCTCCTCAGGAGCTGGACAGTCAGGACAGACCACTGGAGGCACTGCAGCCAGCTCGTATGCATACACGATGAACTCCTCCAATCCCAAGATGTCTACACAGCTGAAGGCTGACCGCACTAATTTCAGTGCCTGGCGTGAAGAGCTGGAGTCTTGCGCAATGCAAAAAGGAGCAATGGGAGCGTTGGAGACAGCTATGCCTAAGACCGCAGAGAACGCAGCAGTAAAACATTTCATTTTGCAGTCTGTCCCGTCCATGTGGCACGACGAAGTCAAACAGCGGGGGAGCGCTTTTGACTTCATTCAGTGGATGGCAGACCGCTGCACTGGAGGGAAGGACAGGGAAATCAACGAGAAGTGGATCAAGGGTCTCAAACAAGGCATGGTAAAGGGAGAGACAGTGCAAGAATGGTGCCACCGAGTCATCAGTATTGCCGCCTCCCTGGAGGCCAATAACCATCAGCTGAGCGACCGCCAGATCTGCAGGTATATGTATAAGGGACTACCTGCAGTCTTGCAGAACGACGCTTGGGCAATTACCTCCGCCAAGTCAGACCCCTACAACATGCTGGAGACGATCCTCACTGCCATTGAGAACTTGGAGTACCAGGATATCCCGCTGGCAGAGTCAGTGCAAGTCACAGCATCAGCTGCAGCAGTTATGGCAGCAGCAGCAGCAGCCGTGCCAGCTCAGGGTGGAATCCCTGGGCCTCCCCAAGGCGCTGGAGCTGCACCGGGCGCTGGAGCAGCACCAGGAGTGGCAGCTGGAGCACCAGCTGATGGTCAGGCCCCCTATGGCCCTTCTGCTCACAACGCTGGAGGCAGGGGGCGAGGGTCTGGACGTGGCAGGAGGCCAAAGGAGGAACTGGCGTGTCGCTTCTGCAACGGGACGGGACATTTCTGGGGGGATTGCCTGGAACTGAAGAGGCTGCAAGCTCTACGTGGCACAATGCAAGCTGCAAGTGCGGGCCCAGCTGCGTGGTGGGGCACTGGAGCTCCTCAGCAACAAGCCAGCTGGTGGGATGCTGGCCAGTCCAGAGGAGGCCCTCCCGTGTCAACCTCACATCCTCCTGGATCTGTGTCCACTATCTTCCCCTTCTTCCCAGGCTGGCATCTCCCACCACCACCTCCTCCAGGTGCTAGTGAGCCTATGTTCGTTTCGTTGAATGTGCTTACCCCTACATCTCATGGGGCTTGCAGTACCTCGTGGCTAATAGATAGTGGTGCATCGGTGCACCTTGTAAATGATCTGTCTTTACTACACAACCCAGTCATGCATGCTCAACCCCTCCCTCTTCATTTGGCCACTTCTGATGCCAAAGGAGGGATAGTTGCAACTGGGTCTGTGTGTCTGGTCAATGCCAGACAAGAGGTGTTTTGGCTGCATAATGTGCAGTGTGTGCCCAATGCACACACTAATCTGATTTCTGTCACAGGAGCCATTCAGGATGGAGCATCATTCCTCACTGACAGTGCAGGTGGGTACACGACCATGAAAGGCCCAGCAGGCTGGTCTGGTAAGATAGCCAGAGAGCGAGGGCTGTATTTTTTAGAATGGGTGTGTCCCGTCAAGAGCCAGCATGATGCGCAGCCACAGTCCAGTCCTCATGTGGCCTCGTATCATGCCAGGAAAGGGCACGTGTGTACAGATCGACTACTCTGGCATGCAAGGTTGGGGCATCCTGGGGTTAAGAGTATGACAAGGTTGGACAACGAATACCTGGTCACTGGGATCAATGTGTCCCTTGCTCCATGCTCAGAGTGTTCTCCCCAGTGTGAGTCATGTATACAAGGGAAACATTCTCGCCCCCCCTTTCCAGCTTCCTCTAGGCCTGCAGAGAGTGTGTTAGATAGAGTGCATGTGGACACTGTGGGTCCCATTTCACCAGCTGCAATCACGGGAGAGCGTTTTTGGGTTACTGTTGTTGATGAAAAATCCCATCTGATAGCCTCATTGGCAGTGAAGTCGAAAGAAGCCATTCCCAAGGCCCTCATTGAGCTCTTGAAGTACTGGCAGACATTTCATGAGAAAGTGGTGAAGTGTGTGAGATCTGATAGAGGGACAGAATTTCTGAATCAGCAGTTCAAAGAATTTTGTGCTCAGCAGGGCACTAAAATGGAGACCTCAGCTCCATCCACGCCTCAGCAAAATGGACTTGCTGAGCGCATGAATCGGACTCTGAAGGAGCGCACAAGGACCCTGTTGGTGCACGCTGCAGCAGACCCTTCCTTGTGGAAGGAGGCATTGGAGTCTGCCACCCTGCTGTACAATGTGGGCTCCACCACAGGCAGGCCTCTGACCCCTACTGAGATGTTCTATGGGGTAAAGCCTGATGTTGCTTCCTTGCGCACATGGGGCTGTGTGGCACATGTTCACATTCCCCCAGGTCAGCGGTCTGTATTTGGACCAAAGACCATTCCAGGCATGTTCACTGGGTATTGCCCACAGTCTGTAATATTCTTGCAAAGGATGGCCGTGCACCGACGAAAGTGCTAGTATGGTCCGAACACCATACCATATACTGTGCGAGCCTACGAGGCTACACCCAGTACCAATGTACCGCCCGGCACGTGCGGGGACGAGCCCCGGCACCGTCTGCCTACCGGCGCGCTACATTCTCCCCCTCCTAGGTGACCAAGCTCCTGCGAGGTCCTAAGAGGAGATGTCTAGAGAGTCGCTTTTATGCCTTATGTGAGAAGACACCCTAGAGAATCGCTTCAACGCCTCGTGGAACTTGTAGCGCAACCATCAGCCAAAGGCCGTCATCATATGGTCACTCCCCTATGGGGTACACAGCTCTCACCTCCCAACGTAAGCCTCATCTCTCTTTCTCTTCTCACTATCCAGCGTAAGCTTCCTCTCTCCCTCTCTCCTCCCCCCAGAGACACGTTGCTCACCACGAGGCCCACGTGGTGAACGGGTCTATGGACCAATGCCAGGCAAGGAGCAGAGGCAACTGGGCCAGGCAGACAAAAGAAGTGTCTAATGTGCCCCAACACAAAAGAACAAATCCTTCATTATGCAATGATGGAAGCAAAACCAGCATGCAAAGCTCAATCCACATTTATGGCATTTTCCAACGGCCCCATAAATGCAGTACTAAGCAAACCGAGCACTAAAAGAGACTGTGAAAATAGAAAGTATTTTCAGCTCCATGCTTCTCGGCGCCAATCAACAAAGCAAGACCTCGTCATATCCGTGTAAGATCGGCATCCGGAAAAGTTGACACTTTACCACCGAAACCCCAACGATATGCTCGAAACACCAAAGTTTCATTAAGGCAATGCAAGTTGAAAAACAATTGCAAAGGATTAGCAACCCAAAGCAAACCAAACGAGGGGAAGCGCACACTCACCATCGTGAAGTGCCACCTTCCTCCCCCACCGTCCCCACGGAAACGGCGGAGCCAAACGCCATTAGAAAGATTACAGAAAAATCCGAACTTTCTTGCTTGGATCCACACACCAAGCTTGGCGTCGACCTTCGTAGGCCAGAACCATCACCGTCATCCGAACTTATATGGGTGCGAAGAACGGATTCTCCCAACCAAAGTCCGTGAAGGTGATACCAAGGTGTTGTTGATCCTTCGATCTAGTGGGAAACAACCCAAATAGGACGACAGGCAGCAACGAAGACACACTTAAGCATCGACACCATCCGCAAGACACACTTAAGCGTCAAGCGGGATCAACAACCAACATCGCAAGTCCACCGACTTGGATATGGGCCACCAAAATGTAATATTCTTGCAAAGGATGGCCGTGCACCGACGAAAGTGCTAGTATGGTCCGAACACCATACCATATACTGTGCGAGCCTACGAGGCTACACCCAGTACCAATGTACCGCCCGGCACGCGCGGGGACGAGCCCCGGCACCGTCTGCCTACCGGCGCGCTACACAGTCCAAGGCATATAGAGTGTACGTAGGCAATGGTGTATGGAAAGAGAGCAGGGATGTTACATTCCTTGAGCATTTGAGAGGAGGGGAGAGAGTGGGTATGTCTAAGGTGCAACCTGGATCCTCTCAATGGCTCTCAGGAGCGTCCTTGCAGGGCAGGGGAGGCAATTCCAATGTCCCCAGCTCACCAACAGCCATTCCCGTGAATTTTTGGGAAGCAGAGGATGACCCAGTGGTGGAGTGCAAGCCCACTGGATCTCCTGCTACCACTGCCAGCTCTCCAGAGGACCACAGCAGGCTGAGGAGCTCAGTCGGACCTGTGGCTGGAGCCCCCAGCAGCCAGGATGGTTCCCCTGCCACTTCAGAGACCTCACAGCAGTCATGGTCAGTGCTGGGCCATCTTCAAAATTTAGCTCGGGGGGGTGCTGAAGCGCACTCGCAGCTGGACAAACTGCAGAAGATGCAGGAGGGGTTCAGGTTCCAGGGGAAGTCTCAACATAGACTTCCCCCAGGAACCACCCTCACAAGGGATCAGCGTTATGAACAGCGCCAGGCTAGGAGGGACTCAGTAGGGGTCCCCATGCATGACCCTGGCTCAGGCCAGGTACTTGTGAGTGAGCCACCCTCGGTAGGTCTCCCTGATTTGCAGAGGCAGGTTGAGACAGGGGAGGCTATGCTTGGAGAAGATGTTAGCGAGAAGAGTAGTGGGCTAGAAGTGCCAGCAGCAGGGGAAGCACGTAGCCAAGTTGAGCTGGGAACCAGTCATGCTTATGGGGTGCAGCCTGACACAGTAGGCGCAGCTCAGGAAAGTCAGAGTAGTGTACCTAGGTGTGAGTCCAGGAGAGAGAGAGAGCTGCTGCTTCCACCTGCATTGAGAAAGGTGAGAGATTGTAATGGTGGAGCGCATGAGTCTGGCAGTTCAAGAGAGATTTTTGGGGAGGGCTCTGGCAGTTCTGGCTGTACTGCAGGATCTCAACATAAGGTACAAAATGTACCTTATTCTGGGAACCAGGATCAGAGGGATATAAAAGACAACAGTCCCAGGAGTGCTGACAGTACTGCAGAGTCTCAGCATAAGGTACAAAATGTACCTTGTGTCAAGCTGGGAAAGGTTCACGTGCCATCTAACCTGAGGGAAGCCCAATGCTCCCCTCAGTGGGATTTTTGGCAACAAGCAATGAGGGAAGAGATGGATTCCCTTGATACCCATGAGGTTCTAGAGTATGTGGACAGACCACATGGACAAAAAGTAATTCCTGTCCATTGGATATTCTCCACTAAAATTGATGCACATGGGAATGTTACTCGCTTTAAAGCGAGGTTAGTTGCCCAAGGGTGTAGACAGATCCCTGGGATAGATGTTGGGGAGGTATTTGCACCCACCAGCAGCTATGGGGCAAGGAGGGCTGTGCTGGCAGTGGCTGCCACACAGAATCTTGAGATCCACCAAGTGGATATCAAGACGGCTTTTCTCAATGGAGAGTTGGAGGAAGAGGTCTATGTGACCCAACCACCAGGATTTGAGAATGGCAACACGAGGGTTGTGTGCAAGCTCAGGAAGGCACTATACGGTCTAAAACAAGCCCCACGGGCTTGGCACAAGACCTTGACCGACAAGTTGAGCGTGATGGGGTATAGTGTGTGCAAGAGTGATGCGGGTGTATACATCAGGAGGGCCCCTGATGGCAACCTGTCCTTTATTCTTGTTTATGTTGATGATCTTCTCATAGTTGCCAGAGTGGTTGCAGAGATTGAGTGGGGGAAAGAGTTGTTGAAGAAGGACTTCACCATCCATGATTTGGGAGAGGTGAATGATTTCCTGGGGTGTCAGGTCCTACGCAATAGAGTTCAGAGCACTATTTCTATGAGTTGCACTCCCAAGATTGATGCTCTTGTGGAAAAGTTTGGGGTTGCTGATGATGGGCGTGTGGTTGATACCCCCATGTCCAAGGACTTCGTGGCTAGCAGCAGACCCGAGTCCTCAGATGGTTTGTCACATGGGGCAGGTACCCCACTGCCACCTGGTCATCGGTACTGTGAGTTGATTGGATCGTTGCTATATATTGCCAATACGACCCGGCCTGACATTTCTCAGGCGGTTGGAGTGTTGTCAAGGTATAGAATGACACCCACTACCTCACACTGGAATGAGGCCATTCGAGTGCTGAAGTACTTGAGAGATACGAGAGAATTAGCTCTTACTCTGGGTGGAAAGGGGCCTGAGCTAGAAGGCTATGTTGATGCCGACTATGCTGGGGACCTGGACCACAGGTATTCCACCACTGGCTATGTTCTATCAGTATATGGTAGTGCCGTGGTTTGGGGAAGCAAGAAGCAGAGCTCAGTTGCTACCTCAACTGTGCAAGCCGAGTTTATGGCAGCCGGCCATATTGTGAAGGAAGCCAACTGGCTTAGGGGCTTCTTGGAAGAGATTGGAGCTGCACCTTGGAGAGTCAAAATTTTATGTGACAACCAAGGATGCATTTCCAATATACGGAACCCCCTTTATTCCAAATTCACAAAGCATGTTGCAGTAAGCTTCCACTATGCTAGGGAAGCTATGGCACTTGGGCAGGTAGATATCCTCTATGTAGAATCTGCTCGAAATGTGGCTGACATTATGACCAAGCCACTTGCTAAGCCCGTGTTTGTTGGTCATCGTGATTCACTAGGTTTGAGAAGATACACATAAAGCATGCAGGCAAGGGGAAGTGTTGAGTTGTGAACATACATTATAGAATGCCTTGTGCTTTAGGTGATCTTCAAATGTACATTATTAGGATACGGGTCCACTATCCACATAAGGTACCTCAAGACACGTTCGGATGAGGTCTATTTCGAACATAAGGTACAATCTGATTTAGATTACGCGTTAGCGTGAAAGGACTATTAAAGCTGCGATCACCGCATAGTCGAGCAACTGGTTTGGAAAGATACTGGGCACATAAGGATGCCAGTCTTGTTCATGCAGTTGCATGTGTCTAAAAGAGCAGACAGTCGTCAAGGACTGTAGCTGGAGAGGCACGAACTTACGACCTGTCTGCTTGCTTACAGGTGCGGTGACGCAGGATGTGTATTGGTAATGTGTTCATGTTTGATTGCTTGTTTGTAAGTGAACCATCTTAGTGGACAATCAAGTCTCCCAAACAGCTAAGGGACGGAGTCTTGATTGAGTATAGGAAGGTACTTGCTTTCAGCCGTCAGGAGCTTATCCGTGTGTAGATGCTCATTGACAGATCAACATGTAACGGAACTGGTTTGGAAAGATACTGGGCACATAAGGATGCCAGTCTTGTTCATGCAGTTGCATGTGTCTAAAAGAGCAGACAGTCGTCAAGGACTGTAGCTGGAGAGGCACGAACTTACGACCTGTCTGCTTGCTTACAGGATACGCCACTGCCCATAACCTGTTACAAAAACCGACGGGGGTTTACATGAAACATATTTAACCTTTCTTGCAACTGGGTCAGTAACCATGCACGTTTTTGAGAACGCACATATGAGTGATATTTGCGTTCCAGTAACCGCACCTCTTGAAATTGATACCCATATTGCCGACCTGCTTTCCTCCATTCCCTTTTTAATCGTTGACATTCTTCATTAAAGAAAGGCTTTCGAAATCTACCTTGTCCCGTACGCCGAATACGTAATGGCATCCCTGCCTCAACAGCAGCGTTCACCACCACTTCTGAAAGACCATCTAATGCTTGTGTCACATTACCTTCATTAGCCATGTGAATGCATTCATTCAATCTTGTGTGAACTCGTTCTAAATTTTCAACATACGGAATTCTTAATGCCCTTTGCCAATCAATGGCCCGAATAACTCTCTCAGAAAATCCATCTTCTTGTACATGAGAGGGACCGGACATAGCTAGAGACAAGTGTGTAATAATTGGGAAGTGGTCTGATCCCCTCACCTCTGATTGCACTTCCATTGATTGAATGCATGGTAAAAGTGCATTGGAAACTAAAACGTGGTCCGGCCTCGTCGGGGATGACCGTTGTGTAGCCTTAAAGGTTGCTGGCATATCTAAGTCCCCCACTATCTTCCCAGTGCAGATTGACAAGTTTGTCTCTGCCGCCAGCTTCACCATAAGCTTCCCCACACGATTTTGGCCCACATGTGTCCCTTGCCCCGGTGATGTAGATGATGAGGCATATTCCACATGGCCATTAAAGTCCCCTCCCATGAAAATATGACTAACATCCCCCTCTAATTCATTAATCTTTCCAGACAGCTCCCCAAACCTCCAATCAAGGTCATTCGTGCTTAACAATGGAGATCCTATATAGGATCTCCATATATGGGCGGTATGTATATATTGCCAATATGAATGCAAGGATGTATATCCCCCCGAAACCGTAAACGCACCCATAGCGACGACGATGTATGTGAGTAAAACTGGGCCCCAACCAATGTAGTTTCTTTAACAGCAATAACAAGTCCGTAACCCCTTTTATTAGATGATAACTCTAAAGGCGTGGTACAGATTTTAAACCCTGGCAATAGATTAGGGTCTACATGAGTGCATCTTGTTTCTTGCAATAAAATTATATCAAATTGTTGAAAAAACCTGTCTAATGAATGTAACAAAATCTTGGAGTCTGACAAACCGTTGATGTTCCAAGATAGTATGGACAAATTGACTTGGCCAACATTTTCCTAGGTGATGTTCATGGGGATAGACGAAGACGTGCTTGCTTGTTGCCCATGGATCACCTTGATGGGTGGTCCCTGTCCTTTGACTTTGAAAAGAATGTCCCCTCTCCAAAACGTTGTCCATCCTTCATTTCTGAGTGCCAATGCAGTGGGCAGCAATGCTGCCCTTCCCCCTCGTTGTTTCGTGGTCAAGTCGTCGTCCATGGTGATCTTGAAGTTCTGCCGCAATACTTTGGACTTCTTGAATGCGGCATGCTTATCTGCAATACTGACAAAACGTATTAGAACAGGTCGTGGACGCTTCGCCTTCGGGTCAAACTTCCCCAACCTCCGAGTCTCCTCAATGCGTACAGCTCCAAACAGGTGCTTAACTTCACTTAATTGCGCCTTCCCGATGATCTCCTCCACTCCAAAAAGGAGGGCGTTTGGAGACTTCATGGTTTTCTCCACAGCATCATTTTGGGATTCCAGCGCTGCCAGCTTGTTGAAGAGTAATTCATCCCTCGCTCTCATGGTTTCCTCAACTTTAGCTTGATTAGAAGCTATTTGTGCGTCAATTATCGGTTGAACTGCCTCCAAAACATTCTTGGTGATAGTTGGTGTAGCGGCTGCGATTAGATCATCTCGATGCTCGGCCATGAAGTTCGCGCATTCTGTCCGAACCATTGCAGGAAGCTGCGCCAAGGTATTATTGATATTGTTTATTGCATTCATAAGATCCTTTAATGTTAATTCTCCCTCCATCTGTGGTGGCCCTTGTGGTGATCGTTCTAAACGGGTCCGCTTTGTCCCGGCCTCAATAACTTCTGAGGCAATAGCAGGGCCTTTAGGGCTACTAAACATAGACGTGATAATAGATGACATTGAAAGAGCCTCAACCTCAATCAATGTCCAAGGCTGTCGGCCCCCGACACCGGAAAACCTGCACCCCAGAGGGGGCAGGTTAACAAGCACTACGATAGAATCAGGAAGACGGCCGATAAGGGCCGCGCTTCGGCAGCCATCCAAGAACGGCTTGTTCTTGTATTTTGCAACGTTTGCCAATGTGTTGCGAAGTGTCCCCTCGTATTGCGGCCAGTAGGTCCGATAAACTCCACCGGTACGAAGTCGCGGACAAAATTCGTAGCGTAACATAACTGTACAGCACAGAGGCTATGCCAAAACCACTCAGGTATAACTTGAAGCCCGGAATATGGTTTTTCCTCAGGTGTAGCCCTCCGTAAGCAGGGACTTCTCCTGGGACGGCGTCGTTTCAAAGCGGGATTTCGACGAAGTGCTGAGCCTTAGGGTTTCTGTACTGCACGCGGCTGCCGAAGCGCGGCCCTTATCGGCCGTCTTCCTGATTCTATCGTAGTGCTTACAACAAGAATACGCCCTCCCAATGCCATTCTTTTCCTTTCTTTCCTCCAGCCGACATGAGTGTCAAGCTTTTAAATTTGATCCTTGTTTAGGCGGAAGGGGTCAGTGAGATCCGGCGGACTGCCGCAAGGATCATTACTTTGCGCGCGTTCAGCGAGATACCGGTCCAGCGTTATACTCGATGACTTAGGACGGTGCTTTATATGCCGATGCATGAGATTAGTTTACTATTTAGCGACACGTATGGAGATCGCCGTCAGTTGGTCTTAGGCCAAAATTACTAGGCTTTTTTTGTGAAGAAAGAGTTCTTAGCAAGATGCCTGTGGCTTGGGGACTACGAGTCCAGTCAGATACCCCCAAGGAAGATGAATTCATCCCACAGGAGGAGGAGTGTATCATCTGCAGAAATGCACGTACACAAGTCAAAGTCTCTCCTTGCAACCACGAGCTGTGCCAACAATGCGTTGATTTCTTGAGACGCGAAGCTGTGTATAAGGTGATTGCACCCCTTCAGATGTTGGCCTGAAAGAAGCAAGATACCTTCTCTTGGCATGCAGTAGTGAACAAACTCTACATTGGATTTGGTTACACGCTGCAATGTGGTGTGCATTGAGGTAGATTGAGTGTACACTGCAATGTGGCCAAGGGAAGGGATGCCAAGACTTGCATGGGCCTTTCAGGAATATTTCATGGTGGTGGCTCTGCCGCCAAGCCTCTATGGGGTTTGAAGGACTCATTTGGATGCTATTGTGAGTTATTTCAACAGCTCCTTGCATGTTTCTTCAGCCATTGGTCCAGTAGTTCCTTCCCTCCCACATCACTGATGATCTCAGTGACCAGGCTTCATCACAACTGTTGTTTGTTTATGCTGACAGCCTGATGAGGGAGTCAAGTGTCCGTTTTGCCGTGGATTTGTTGATCACTACGAGCCAATAAACAGGTATGCGAGTTCTCAACCCTCTGAGCATGGCTGGATATAGAATCCAATGAACAGGGTGCGCTGCGTGTCACATAAAGATGGAGGAACACACACACACACACACACACACACACACACACACACACACACGCGCGCGCGCGCGCGCGCACGCGCGCGCGTCTGCTTGCAATCTTAGTGTGTGTGTGTGTGTGTGTGTGTGTGTGTGTGTGTGTGTGTGTGTGTGTGTGTGTGTGTGTGTGTGTGTGTGTGTTGCCCGGGGGGGGGGGGGGGGCTGTGGGGGGGTTGTGGAAGGAGGGGTGGTGCGGTTGGGTGGAGCCGTACAGAGTTGCTGCTATTGCATCGAAGGTGGGAGAGAGACCAAGAGCATATGGAGAAGGGGGCTGGGGGACGGGATTGGGCGTGGGTGTTTGGGTGAAGCGGGGGCCATTGGGGCCAAACACGCACCTGCCGACGTTTGTACAGCGTTGTACAGCAACTTTTCAGACAGCTGTGTACCCTGTTAATGCCAGTGCATCCATACACATCGATTTTCATCTTTGACTACACAGATTAGGGGCAAAGGAGGTTGCGCCCTTTTCTGCAGCCAGGGAGCGGAACAGGCCTGTTTTTATCTCTCGCAATGTTTGTCTCTAGCAATTAAGAATGATTACTATTTTTTCTGTGTTGCATATCCCCATGGCTCCATTCCCCCGGTGATGGTCGCCAAGGTCTGCTCCCTGGCATTGGTGCTGTACCTGATTGATGTATCGTTTGTTTCTTGTTGTTGTTTGTTTCTTCTTGTTTGCATGTTTGTTTGTTTGTTTGTAACTAGAAATTTCGACGGATGAAAATTGCGGAAGGGACGAGCGTCATTGGCTGCTGTGCAAGTCAGCAAATGTGGGGACGGGGTCACCGCAGGAACGGGATTGTGGCTGCGAAACTGGTGCAGTGAGCATGTGGGGCCCATGTGATGGACATATGGAGGGCATGTGACGAGCTTTTGGGGGAGGGTTTCCGAAGGGAGGGACATGTTGGGGGCATATGACAACACATGGGGGGAATATAACATGCAAGTGGGATGCATGTGGGGGCCATGTGACAGGGGTGTGGGGTGCATGTGGGGTGTGGGGTATGGGTGAGCGGTTTGCGGAGAGGACGGACATATGTGGGGGCATGTAATAAAAGACGGGCATGCGGGGGAGTGGTTTGGCGCAGGGACGGACATGTGGGGCACATGTGGGGGCATGTGACGGGCATGTGTTAGAGCGGTTTGCACAGGGACGGGCATGTGGGAGGGCATGTGGTGGGCGTGTAGGGGGCATGTGATGGGCATGTGGGGGACGGTTTGAGCAGGGACGGACATGTGGTTGCTCAGTTGGAGGATGCAAATTCCTCGGCGCAGCTGGCGGCCCGACAAAGGAAAGTCAGCTCCATCCCCCAGAGGGACCGCACCAGCATGCAAGTGCCCGAACAGCAACGTGTGAGTGCCTTCCCTTATCAGCCGGTCCCTTGAGATGTGCGTGAAGCTTCTTGGGGCCAACTCCCTCAAAGGTGTGGGGCGCGGCCTTGCACGCCTTAATGTCAACAGAAGGTTTGGTTTGGGTGTCGCTTGTGTAATGCGATGTGTTATGTTTTTCCACGGAAGCCTACCATATTGTTTAGCACTTGTGCCGGGGCTTGTCGTGCTCAGTTTCATTCCCTCCCTCCCTCCCTCCCTCCCTCTCTCCTCCCCCCCCTCCCTCCCTCCCTCCCTCCCCCCACACACCCACCCCCCCCCCACACACACACACACATACACACACACCACACGCACACGCACACACACACACACACACACACACACACACACACACACACACGCGCGCGCGTGCGCGCGCGCGCGCATGCGGGTGCACACATTCACACCCCCGTCCCATATGCTGCGCTGAGGGCGTTCGGGGGCTTTGGGCGGGCTGTGGGACAGGTGGAAGAGGTGGATGACGCGGGAGGCTCTAGTGCGGCTCAGTGGACCTGCCGCTCGTGCAAAGCCGCCAACAATTTTGGGGTTGCCGTATGCTCCAAATGCAGGAAGGCTATACCTGACAGCTTAGCAAAAAGTAAAGCACAGCAGATGGCTCTGCTCAAGAACAAGGTCCCCCCCCCCCCCCCCCGGGGGCTTGCCCCTCTCCTGCTGACTGTACATTTGACGCGTGCGCGCGCTTGTGGGCGTGCGCGCTTGTGGGCGTGCGTGCATGCGTGTGTGTGTGTGTGTGTGTGTGTGTGTGTGTGTGTGTGTGTGTGTGTGTGGGGGGGGGGGTGTGTGTGTGTGTGTGTGTGTGTGTGTGTGTGTGTGTCCATGTGACGCCCCTACAGTGTGTTCCAAGTGAACCATGCTTGCTGATGGAATCATGGATGCACAAAAAATATGTTTGCAGGGTTGCAACTTGCAGGCACCCAGCCAAACAATAGGAGCACTGCCAAGGCAAGTGCAGGGATATGAGAGGAAACGTGACATGTGTGGGTGTGGTGAAGGACGTTATGTCCTTCTCGGATGTCGAGATGAAAGATGCCGCCTGCCAGAAGCTTCACCTGCTGTTTCTCAAGGCGTTTGCTGATGCAGGAACGCCAGTCCAGAATGGCAAAACCCAAGGTGACACCCCCTTGCTTGTATCTCCCCTCAATACATAATCGGCTTCTTACGTAATCGGTAGGCACTTCAGGATAGGCTTCACTCTTTATATTAAAACCTAAGGTGCCCCCCCCCCCCCCCCGCGTGTTTTCCTCCCTCAATACATAATGGCAAAACCCAAGGTGACTCCCAGTATTGAAATGGAAAACCCCAAGAGAACTCCAATCGAGAGGGAAAACTCGAGAGGTCTTCTTTGCAGCTTAGCAATTTCGGAGGGAATCAACCCCATGACAGAAATGCAAAATCCAAGAGGCCCCAGGTCAGGAATGGCAACATGCACGTGTCATCCAACTGGTCCATCTATGCGCCGGTTCTCAGGTCGAAGTGTTCTTGTATTCCGATGCCGAAGTGTTGTTGTCGGTCAATAAAGTGAAGCCCTCCATGTGCGCCTCACTCTGATCACGAGAGGGTGATTCACGATTACGAGAGGGTGATTCACGATTACGAGAGTGTGATTCACGATATTGAGAGGATGATTCTGGATATCGAGAGGATGATTCACGATATCGAGAGGGTGATTCCTGATGTCGAGAGGGTGATTCACGATCACGAGAGAGTGATTCACGATATCTAGAGGGGGATTTTGATCACGAGAGGATTATTCACGATATCGAGAGCGGGATTCTGATCACGCGAGGTGATTCACGATACCGAGAGGGTGATTCACGATGATGAGAGGGTGATTCTGATCATGAGAGGGTGATTCACAATATCGAGAGGGTGATGCACGATGACGAGAGGGTGATTCACAATCACGAGAGGGTGATTCACGATCACGAGAGGGTGATGCACGATGACGAGAGGGTGATTCACATCACGAGAGGGTGATTCACGGTCACGAGAGGGTGAGTCACCTCACGAGAGGGTGATTCTCGATCACGAGAGGGTGAGTTACGATCACGAGAGGGTGATTCTGATGATGAGACGGTGATTCACGATAATGAGAGGGTGATTCACAATCACGAGACGGTGATTTTGATCACGAGAGGGGCGATTCTGATCACGAGAGGGGTGATTCACGATATAGAGAGGGTGATTCTGATTACGGGAGGGTGATTTGCACGGCAGTTAAGGAAGAGTCCTTGGAGTTGGTGCTGAGAGCTCTACCAGCCAATGGCCAGCAACGCTTGCTGCACATCATTCAGGCCCTGTGCAAATCGGGCCACCTTCCGCACATTTGCCATCACATTTTTGGAAATTACACGGTGCAGAACCTTCTGGATGCCGCCTACCTCTTGCGCACAGCTCTTATGCGTCTCCAGGAGGTGGGCTCAGGGAGGTCTTTCTGGAGAGGCCCCCCGTTGGGAAGGGGGGGAATTGTGGTGGGTGTGATGACATGTCGAGGCTGGTGTGTGGTCCGTGAATGGTGGAGGCTGCATCGTGTGCTGAGGGAATTGGAAAGAGGCGCTGCATTTGGAGAGGTCATGTCCGTGAAGCGCGCTGCGTGCTTGGTGTGTGTGTGTGTGTGTGTGTGTGTGTGTGTGTGTGTGTGTGTGTGTGTGTGTGTGTGTGTGTGTGTGTGTGTGTGTGTGGGGGGGGGGGGGGCGAGGAAGCGTGGAAGGGAACAGTTAAGACAAAGTAACAGTGGCTCCCTCCCCTTTTTCAAATATGGGATTGGGGAGCCGGTGCACCCTGATGGGTTCTTAACTTAGGGCCCATTGGCTTCTGTTACAGGGTGTGTTACGTGTAACTGAGGTGCTCCATTTGTGCCTGTTAATTTGTGTTACATGTTAAAGAGATTCCATGTGCTCCTGTTACGGCGTGTCACCGTTACTAAGGGTTCATGTGCTCCTATCATGCTATTTACCAGTTCCGGAGGTTCGGCGTCCTCCTGTAACGTTGTGTAACCTGTTTGAGCTCCCAGGTGCTCCTGGTATGTGAAAGATGCCTTAATGATATGTCCTTATAAGAACCTAGCTTGTCCCTGAATTTTAACACCTTGCTTATCCCTGAATGATATGTCCTTATAAGAACCTCGCTTATCCCTGAATGATATGTCCTTATAACACCTCGCTTATCAGTGAATGATATGTCCTATAACACCTCGCTTATCCCTCACCACCATGTCTCCCTGAGTAAAGTGTGGGTTTAGGGTTTTAGTGTCTTCCTATCCGCCCACCATCTTTTCCAGCCAATTTTCTTTGACAGGATGCTGTTGAAGTCGGAGCCCTGAGTGGGGTCGGGGGTGCAGAGCGGGCCAGTGAGCGCCGCAAAGCAGAAAGCTCTCGTCGGAACTTTTGAGGGCGGGCTGGACGCCTTG
The DNA here is from genome assembly GCA_002005505.1 of Botryococcus braunii. Taxonomy (NCBI): domain Eukaryota; kingdom Viridiplantae; phylum Chlorophyta; class Trebouxiophyceae; genus Botryococcus; species Botryococcus braunii. The sequence goes on from KV908791.1 coordinate 32,311, forward strand.
GGCTTGCTTATCAAGTGCATTACTCCCACAGCCGCCAGCAGCTTGAATCACCAGCAGGTGCTCTCTCGCTCTCTCTCTCTCTCTCTCTCTCTCTCTCTCTCTCTCTCTCTCTCTCTCTCTCTCTCTCTCTCTCTCTCTCTCTCTCTCTCTCTCTCTCTGTGTGTGTGTGTGTGTGTCTGTCTGTGTGTGT